>CAUYLG010065502.1:0-102364 GCA_963573385.1 Cacajao melanocephalus
AACAACAACAACAAAAAAACACAAAGCTATGTTACAGGTTTCAGTCAAGAGCATTTTCAAGATGGTGGGCTTCTTTCAAGACATCCTGTAGTTCTTCTGCCTGAATCCGTTCCACCAACTCCATCACTGAGCATCTCCGTACATGATTCTGGAAGACATAGGAATACACTTGACAGAGTCCAGTTCTTAGGAATATTCTCAACAGAGTCCAATTCTGAGGAATGCACTTAGCATAGTCTAATTTGGTCTGGATCAGAGAGTCCCCATGGCTCTGGACATTTTCCCTAAGCCTGGATTTATCCTAGAGCAGTGGTTGCTAATCTCTGTCTCAGTGTTTCTCTCCCTCCCCATCCCCCTCCCTCCCCGTCCCTCTTGTCCTCCCCCTCCCTTTTTTCTTCCCCGTCCCTCTTTTCCTCCCCCTCCCTCTTTCTCCCCCTCCCTCTCTCTTTTCTTCCCCCCCCTTTTCTCCCCCCTTTTCTCCTCTCCCCCCTCCTCCCCTCCCCCTCCCTCTCCCCATCTCCCTCCTTCTCACCCCTCTCCTCCCCAGTCCCTCTCCCTCTCTCTTTCTCTCAGATCACAGACATCTTTGAAAATCGAATTAAAACATGCCTCCTTTCCCCATAAAGATGAACATGTCGAAACACAATTTGGTATGTGTATCACGGGATGTTCATTCAGTTCCTGAAGTCCAATAAGATCCTGTTGGGGGACAATTCTAGAAGAGTTTCAGGTCACATACTGGTTCCTACCTAAAACCAGGATCAAGGGTATCTGGGTTTCCCAGGACATCCTGAAAACTCTTGGAGCATTTTATGCAGCATTTGGAAGCTGAAGAAGGCCATTTCCTCCAAGGACACTTTGAACCTTGTCTGATGAACACGACTCAAAACAACTTCAGACTTGCATTTCTTGGCTAGATGGAGCTGAGTTTCCCCACACCCACACCCACACCCCTCTTTATAGAAACTGGTTGGAACGACTTTGTTTCTCACAGGCTGTCCCAGCCTCGCTCCCTATTTGGCTCTTGAGTTGTGCTTATCTTGGGTTGCAACTGACTCATGACCACCTCAGTGGTTTCAGAAGCTTCCCTGAGCGCTCTGTTACATGTCTTGGGGCATTGTGCGCTTTGCTCCACCTCTTGCTCTGTCAGCCCAGTGCCTTGGGGAGGGGGAAGGAGGGACAAGTACTCAGGCATTGGCCTGCCTTGGGGGCCTTTGCAGGGCGAAAGCCCGTGTCAGGATAGCACCCCCACATCTTCAGTTGAGTCTAAGCTTTCTCTTCAGCAGCCCAGCTGCTGGGCAGGGTCATGACAGCAGGAATTGTCCTTCCCATGATCCTGCCCTGCCCACAGAATGTGCCACCCGTTTCCATAGCGGTTACAGGGTAGTGACTCTCCCCACAGGCACTGAAGAGGAGGGCCTTGTTACTCAACACCAGGCCCCAGGCTGGAGTTCATAGGCCTCGCCCTGGGCTCCCTGCCTTCACTCTCTCTTCCTTGGCAGGCTTCTCCCGCTCTCCAGAGCTCAGGCCTGTCTGCTGCTCTCTCTCCTGATTATCCAATTTGTTTGCTGTCTTGCGAGTTCCCTTCTTTAATTTTTTGTCCAATGGAAGCTCTTTCTCCTTTGTCTCCCGGCCCTGCCGTCCTCACCCAGTCACCTCGAAGCCTACTTTGCCCCACCAGGCCCCGTTGTGTCTCTGCTCCTCCCACCTCGGTTTCTCACCCCCCTCTTCCCAGCTCTTGGCCCTGCAGGCTGGTCTCCCTGCCAATGCTTGGTTGCGCCCACCGCCTTCCCCCCACTCCCATCCTGTGCCAGCTGGGCACCACCAACTCTAATGAGTTTATTGGACTGAAAGTGAGTGAATGTCCTCACGCCCTCCGTTTTTTCCCACCTCAGCAAAGCTTTTCAGAGTCCCATTTTTGATGGAATCTGAATCTAGAAGGATTTAGACCCACAGAAAAATGTTGAACCCCCAGTGTTTGGCTCTGTGAAATCTCTGGCAGTCCCTCCCACGTCTGATGTTATGAGCACTGTTTCTAGATGCCTGGAAAGAAGCCTTTAATACTTGTATTGTGTTTTAACTTGCTTTCCTTTGGAGGCAGGGAATTGTCAAGTAAGTATTCACGCCGCTCTAGAGAAAAACACAGGTGTTCGGTAAACGTTTGGTACTAAGTGTTCATGCAGAATCCACAACCTCGAAGGGTCAATACTTAAAATCCGCTGAATTTGCCACAATGCAGGTTTCTTCCCCTTGCTCCTCTCATCTTCAGTTTTGAAGCAATACAGCTGTAAACATATGCTTGCGAAATGAGAAAGAAACATTCTGAGATTGCTTTACCTTTCGGTTTTTTTCTGAAAATCAAGGTGAAAAAGCATCGGATTGCCTCTGTGTATATATATACAATCTCCTGTATATATAAGTCCACGGTGTTTGTGCTTGTATGCGCACTCTCTCTTCACTGTATAATATATCACATATTATACAACCTGCGTGTCCCCCGAAAATGAGCCCCGTGTCTATCCTCGAATTACGCCTTTGAACCATGCACAGTTTTAGTGTCCTCTTGCTCTCCTCACAGCCCCTGGCTTGCTTTTGTCATAACTTAAATGTTCTTAGGTGAAAGAAGAAACCCATGGATTTCATTTGAAAGTCCCACTAAAACAGAAGAAAGAGCAGATGTCCTGGGAAGTGATAATTAATGTGAAGGAAGTGTCTAATTGTGAGAACTGGCATGCCCCCAGTCTCCCGATTTTGCTCAATTTGGTGGCGATGATGTCAGCCGGGGGTGTCGTTTTGCAGAGATGTGCTCTCTCCCCATTCTTCAGCGGTGATTACAATACCGTTTGGTCCAATTATCCCTTATGATTACATAACATGTTTTGATTGAAAAGTTTCTGAGAAAATAAAGATACCCTGTTTACCCCTGCACACAAAAAGAACCCCTGCAAGCCATTTGAGCAGGCAAGCTGACCTACCAAGAAACACTGGGAACTATTAGGCTAAATTATGAATTGAACTTGGTTTGGAAACAAAGTATCCATTGTACAGAACTCCCCACGACATCCAGGAAGATGTCATTGTTTTTCTGGCGGCAGGTTTCTCCCCAGCATACGCTAAAATAAGCGGAGTCCCCGGGCGCATAAGTCCCCGGGCGCATACGTAAAGTCACGGAGAGTGTGCGGGAAGCATTGACAAGGCTTCCTTTTCTCTCCCTATTCTGTAGGCGCTTTAGTGCAGAGTTTGCCCAGAGACGCCAGGGTATGAGCTTTCTGAATTTGTAGACTGGTGCACTCTTTCATTTCTGTTTTAGTTCTTTGCTGGCATGCTGGGGAAGCATGGTTTGTGTCACACAGGAATGTCTGTTCACTTGGAAAATGCTTGTGCATGAATGAGGTGCTTGCTAATGCAGCTCTAAACTGTACTAAGTTTCTCACTTGGCTTTGTTTGCTGCTTACAAGGGGATCAAGGTAATCCTTTCTCTTTGCATATCCCAAAAACAATAACTAATTACTCTGGAACACGCGGTGGGAGCTGCTACTCTCTCTCTCTCGACCCATCCTGGGTTTCCAAAACAGAAATCTGATGTAAGGAAACCCCACGTCACCAAGAACTGGCCTACTCATCTAGGATTCTGTTAGGGCTTACACATAATAAAATCTCTTCCTTAAATGTGGAGGTCTCAGTCCCCAAAACTGAGGAGGGTAAAGCAACCTTTGGTGTGGTAGCAGCTTGAGTGCCGACCCGAGCCCTGAGGCGAGGGCAGAGTGGGAGGCATGGGTGATTTCTGTCTTCTATACCTCTGCTTCCTGCCTGCCCTTTTGTGAAGTGAAGCCAACCTGGGCACTTGGCATGTGGTCCTAGGGCCTGTTTTGGAGCCTGGCTTGTAAGTTTCACTTCATGCCACGCCGTGACCGTTGACAGCTTAATTCTGAACGTCAGCACCTCCTTGTCTGAAAAACGCCAGCAAGTCCAGGAAATGTGGCGTCTCTCACCTCATGCTGAGGCTCCTTCTTGGTTTTGAACCAAGCCCCTCTTGTTTCAAGCCCATGTGTTCTTCCTGCTCCCAGGAGAAGGTTCAGCAGAAGGAGGAGGGCTGACCCTGGCCCGGTGCCCCAGGTGTGGGGAGGTCCAACCCAGTGCCTGTGAGTTCAGGCCCCTTCCCCATGGCAGGTGAAGAGGGAGAGAGGAGGGCAGGACCCAACAGATCCAGGTGGAGGGGACTCTGAGTGGGGAGGAGAGAGGAGGCCGGCACTGGCCTAGATGGGGGTGCCAGGAAGGCCACCTCGCAGCCCATGCTCAACGCTGCGCTGCCTCTGGCCGCCCTCTCTTCCAGGCCACCCGTTAGCCGAGCAGCTCCCCAGCCTGAGAAACTTCAGAAGAATAATATCACCAAGAAAAAGAAACTGGTTGAGGTAAGGAAGTGAAACAATCTTGCTTCTAATCTGATACTGACATTCAAAGACCTACCTGGTGGACATTTCCATCTATACGTCTCACAGACACAGTCAAGTGAAGCTGAGCAGGGCCCTTGGCTCTCTTCTGTCCCCTCTCCCTCCCCCTTGGCACTGTGTCTCCCATCCCAGGGACAAGAGTCGCAGCCACTGTGTCACATTTCTGCTTCCCCCAGCCCTGTCACGACGTCCTTTCAGGGCTAACTCTAAGACGTCCTGTGTCCCTCAAGCCTGGCTCCTTCTCCCTCCATCAATCCCACTCGGATCGTCAGCATCCCTTCCACCAAGGGGAAGGAAAAGAGACGGGGCGCTTACTCAGCATCTCTAATGTTGCCTGAGTCCTGACTGCCGGTGCCTGGCTCCATAGCCATGAAGTGTTTCATGCAATCCTCACACGCAGGAGGGGCGCACCACTATTGCTTCCATTTTCCCGATGAGGATGCTGTGGTTGAGGGGAGTTGTTAGGTCCCAAGCCCAAGATCACCAAGCCGGAAAGTGGGAAGGGATCTGAAATCAGCTGTTGAGACTAGGCTCTCATAAAGCTGCTGTTTTTGGCAGAGACCTCCTGATTGTTGTGTCTGATTTCAGACCCTGCCCTCTCTCTCTGACACATGCCCCAGTGCCTCTGGAGTTAGGTCTTTAAAATATACGTCTTCCATGTCTCATGCCAGCCTTCAGACCTGGGAGAGTCCCAGATTGCCAACGGGATTCAAGTTAATGGTTTCAAAACCTTACCCAGAGCCGCCACCTAAGCTTACTGCCTGTGATTCCTCACCACCATGCCAATCTTCAAGCCCCAAACCCACCGCTAGTGTTCCCGGAAGCTTCCTGGGACTTTCAAACCCCTGCGTTGTCTTTCCTTCTGCTTAGAAGGCTCCTCCTGCCAGCTCCCAACACCCTGGTCCTTCCAAGGCCTCCTCCGGTATCTTTTCTGTGCAGCCTTCCCTGAGGCTTCATACCCTAAACCATCCTGCGGTTCCCCACCCACGCCCCCTCCTATCACCTGCACCGTGCTAGGCATAGAGGAGCTGCCTGAGAAGTCTGTGTCGGATTAAGAACTGATCAGAATCACCCACTGTTCTTTGTCTTAGAAGACAAGACAGAAGAAGAGAAAGACTATAAACCCAGAACAGTGTCTAGTTTTGGGGAGAAAAAAATGCAAATGTGTAGACACTTTGTCGAGCAAGCACCAGGCAGCAGAACGAGCATGGCCTTTGCCCGTGTTCTGCTCTGCCCACTCCAGCCGTGTTTATGAGAGTTTCTTAGAGCAGACCTCTGAGCCGCCATTCAGCTCATCCAGAGTGCCCGCCAGGGCACAGACACAAAACTGCTAGGCACCCTTTACAGGGCATCAAATCTGTGGACTTCGGCACACCTAAGGAGCTGGGACGTAAATCTGGATTTTTTTGGAAAGTCACAGTAATTCTGTGTGTGACCCTGACACCCCAGCATTTCAGAAAACTCAAAAGTATTATCCTCAGCTAGTCAAGAAGCAAAATGTTTTCAGTGAGTGTGTGTTGGCCTCACCAGCCATACCATTCCCAGTACACATGAGGCCACTCACGCAGTCTGGGCGTGCTCCTCGGCTCTCCCTTCGTTCTCTGAGGGTCACGCTCATCTGTGTGTGTGAATGCAGGAGCTGGCTCTAGACCATGTGTTTGGCTACAGAGGATTCGACTGTCGCAATAATCTGCATTACCTTAATGATGGCGCCGACATCATCTTCCACACCGCAGCAGCTGGCATTGTTCAGAACCTCTCCACAGGTAACTGAGGGGTTAAAAAATACAGGGTTTTCTTATAGCTTTTTTTTTTTTTTTTAAACATGTTTTCCCCACTCTTTAAATGCCCAAAAGCTTAGGCATTTTCCTTCCCTTATAGAGCCGTTCCCATAAGTCCAGCATGGTCTGTTAGGCCTGGTAACGCTTAGGCTCAGTTACCAGAGTCAGAGCCCTCTCTGTTTCTGGCCTGAGCTTGACTTCACATCATCATAGGCCCTAGAGAGAAGGCATCCATGTTGACATCGGCCTCTGCAACCGAGAGCCACGGAGAGAAGCAAGAGACACAGTGTGAGGAGTGGAGAAATTCCTCAGAGACTATAACCAAGCAGAAAGCACAGTAGAACTTTGCCTATTCATTTTTACAATGAACCATTTTTTGACAGCTCAGAGTTTTCAAGTTGTATTTTGACAGTTTGGCCACATTTATAATGAGAATGAAAACAATTAAACAAAAATACCCGTCCGGGCGGGATGGCTCATGCCTGTAATCCCAATACTTTGGGAGGCCACGGTGGGCAGATCACCTGAGATCAGGAGTTCAAGACCAGCCTGACCAATATGGTGAAACCCCATCTCTACTAAAAATACAAAAATTAGCCCAATATGGTGGCAGGCACCTGTAATCCCAGCTCCTTGGGAGGCTGAGGCAGAATTGCTTGAACCTGGAAGGTGGAGGTTCCAGTGAGCCAAGATTGTACCACTATACTCTGGCCTGAGCAACAGAGCAAGTCTCTGTCTCAGAAATAAAAATAAAATAAAAAACCCAAACCACATGATGAGTCAAATGGAAAAAAATAAACATTTCAAACAAAAAGAAACATTCAGAAATTAACAGACAACTATATCATTACCACAGATTTAAACAGGTTCACATTTTGCCTTATTTACTCATGCCTCAAGAAAAAAATCTTTCATTTAGAGTTTTTGTTGTCAATTCTGTGTAGTTATTCATACATAGATTTAGACAGTGAAATCAATGGGCACGTGTTGATTTGTGTCTGGGGGAGGAGGGCCTTGATATTGCCTATACATTTTCTTCACTTTCTAGCCTTGTCATCATATTGGTAGCAGTTCACTCCTTCCCCGTATATCTATACCATCATTCACCTTTAGGTTCTTGAGCATCTGGGTGGGTTTCAAGTGGCCAATGGAGGTCAACAAACCCCTTTGCTATGATAGATGATAAAGTACTTTTTCTTCCGCTACCTGTGACGTATGTTGAGTTAGGGCTTTCTGGGGTAAAGCCACCATCTATGCCATCCAGGCCCCCAAGTGGATTGGCATTTGGTAAGTAAAGACGATTAGTCCCTTAGGATTTCATATTATTTCACTTGAAGAAGTGGTGCCATTTTGCCCAGTGAAGCATCATCTCCAGGCCCCCACCCCTACTTCTGCCCAGATGTGGACCTTGAGAAGCATCAGTCCTGCGCCATGGAGAGGAGGGAACTTGGACCTTCATCATTTTGGACTCTGGGAGGTGCTGTAATTGAACTGTGCTCTGGACCCACACAGGGCAGTGGGAAGCATCGAAGGGCAGCTGGAATGTATTAGATAACAGACACTAGCTCCTCTTCACCCAGACCTGGAACAGAATAGGAACATTTCAAAAAAACGATCATTCATCTCCCTAAACATGATTCTGGAAGTGAGAATCTGGGGGCTTTAAGCTGTCACTTTTGTAAGGAGTTTCCAAAGATTCCACAGGATGCTTTGGAGTTACAAAAGGTTTTTAGGTCCCACTGTTCACCCTCCCATGATCTCTCTCTCCCAGGGAGCCAGAGCTTCTATCTGGAGCACACGGATGACATCCTCTGCCTCACAGTGAACCAGCACCCCAAGTACAGAAACGTGGTGGCCACCAGCCAGATAGGTAGGAGGTCCTGCAGCAGCTGAGGCTCTCCCAGCTTGCAGGGAGGTTGACTTGTCAGCAATTATTGGGAGAGGGAGTGTGTGGGTTGCTTACATCCATCCGTTCTTGTTGATGTTGCTGTTGGTTTTTTTGAGTCCTGAATGTATCGGTGTCACCTGAGTTGACACATCCAGTGACTGTGATTCTGAGGGACCGTAAAGTCTGACCAGAGCCTGAGAATCCATATAAACGACAGCCCTGTAAGAATAGTTTTTCAGACCCCCAGTGTCAAGAAGCCCATGTCTTTTGAAGCCTGGTGATTGTGCTTGGCCAGCGTAGATTTCAGTAAGTGTGCCTGGAACCCCTGTGCCCTGGGAAACTGCCAGTGACAAATGTGAACTGATTCACATTTATGAGAAGTTTGTTTTTACTTTCTCATTTCAAAAGCAGTTTTTACAACTTCCTGCTTGTTTTCATTGAACCCATGTCCATTTTTAAGTTTAATTTGGAGCTTTCTGATGCTGGTGTTGAGTGCTTCACTGTTGCAGATGTGACTTATTTTAGCTATTGTTTTCCCTTGACGCTTCCTCATTGCCATTGCTCACCCAATGCAGGTGATATTACGGAAACCCCAGGTAAGGCTGTTCCGTCTGTGTGTAGTTTGAATCTGCACAGCAAAATCATGTCATTGTATCATGTTTGCTGATTGTATCTTGCTGAAGTGCAGATACAAATCATTGACCTCACCAGTTTCCTTCGTATACAATCCTCTGGGAGTGTGTGTGTGTGTGTGTGTGTGTGCGCTCGCGTGTGCGTGCTGAATGTAAATGTTTGTAGGGCTCTGCCTTTGAAAGCAAATTTCCTGTAGTCTTTCTCCTCTGGCCAGGCCAGGCTATACGTCTCTTATGCCCAATGACTGTAACACCATAAACACTTGTCTTAAAAAAGGCTTTTACAGGCCTGTAATTCCAGCACTTTGGGAGGCCGAGGCAGGCAGATCACCTGAGGTCGGGAGTTTGAGACCAGCTTAGGCAACATGGTGAAGCCTTGTCTCTACTAAAAATACAAAAATTAGCTGGGTGTGGTGGTGCACGCCTGTAATACCAGCTGCTCGGGAGGCTGAGGCACGAGGACTGCATGAACCTCGGATGAGGAGGTTGCAGTGAGCTGAAATGGTGCCCCTGCACTCCAGCCTGGGAGACAGACTAAGACTCTGTCCCCCGCCCCAGAAAAAGGCTTTTACATGAGTATAAGCATCACCTTGGCTCTGCCATTCATCAGCCTTCTTTGTCATGCCTCCCCACGCTCAGGAACAACACCTTCCATCCACATATGGGACGCCATGACCAAACACACCCTCTCCATGCTGCGGTGCTTCCACTCCAAAGGAGTGAATTACGTCAACTTCAGTGCAACTGGAAAGCTCCTGGTGTCGGTGGGAGTGGACCCTGAGCACACCATCACCGTCTGGCGATGGCAGGAAGGTAAACCAGCGCGGGGCTTTCTATCCCTCCAAGGGGTCTGCCTGTGGCATGGGCTGGGCTCAAACCCAGATCTGTCTCACTCCAAAGCCTGCCATGGACACTGAAGGCTGCTGGGCAAGTGGAAAACAGGGCACTGGGGTTCCTGGTATAGCTGCCCCACTGATGCCAGTGCATCCCAGGGTCTCAAGGCTAGAAGGAGGCTGGCCAGGGACTCCCGGGCCCATTAGTGAAAGAGCACTGGGGAGGTGCTCCAATGTTAGCAGCCCTCCTTCTCAGACAGAAGGCAGCAGCCTCTCCAACATCTGTCTTAACCCCTTTCCTACCCGAGGGTCCTTATTTTCAGTGCTCTTTCTGGTGGCCCCTAGATCCAACTACCGCCTTATCACTTTAGGAAATGGGATAATGTTTTATCATAGTCTCAGAAGCAATTAAATTTTTTTTGACATTCTAACACTTTTGAAATAGGGATTTATCTTACGATCAAGGCTTACGTTTACTGTAGCAAGATTTCTTTCTTGTCCCCGCCCCCGGTACATGCATGCACACCTGAGGCATATGCACACACACAAGCTGATACTGAATGTATGGGCATCTTAGAACTAAAGATGTGCAGTCTTCCACATATATTCTCAGGTTGGGTACTGCCCTGGCAAAAGCAGATCCAATTAGTCAGGACATTAATGAGGTCTGTCTGCAGCCAGGCAGCCTGTATCTGGGACACGCTCTGCCAGGCAAGCACAGAGGTGGCGCTTCTCCCATCCAGGGCTCTGGAGTCCCATTATCTCCTCAGCTTCCCATGGAGGGGGTGGTACATAGAGGCTGTAAAGAAATCAGCACATTGGGAGGAAAGTTCCAGTCTTTCCTGAGCACCCCCATATGAGGAAAAGAGGCTGACAGCCTGCAGACATTTGTGATGATACTCACCATATTCCTTTGGAAGGTGACATGATCTATGTTTCCAGGAAACCACATTTTCTCATATTCTTTCTTTCTTTTTTTCTTTCTTTTTTTTTTTTTTTTTTTTTTAGAGACTCACTCTTTTAGCCAGGCTGGAGTGCACTGGCATGATCTCGGCTCACTGCAATCTCTGCCTCCTGGGTTCAAGCAATTCTCCTGTGTCAGCCTCCCGAGGAGCTGGGATTACAGGTGTTCACCACCACGCCTGGCTAATTTTTTGTATTTTTAGTAGAGACGGGGTTTCACCATGCTGGCCAGGCTGGTCTCGAACTCCTGACCTCGTGATCTGCCCACCTTGGCCTCCCAAAGTGCTGGGATTACAGGCGTGAGCCACGGCGCCCTGTCCCGTTTTTCTCATTTGCTTGTTCGCCAGTAAATCTCACCCATGTGGCTGCGTAGTTGATATCTCAGGGGTGCAGATTCATTCCTTGTGATGTCAATGGCCAACTGATTGACCAGACTTAGCCCAGATGAGAGATTGAGCATCTTAAATTATAAACATAGAGCATCTTGGCATGGGAAGAACTAGACAAGACTTCCTGCTCAGTCAGGACCCATCCTAAGCAGAAATTCCTCCAAATGCACCCTTCTATCCTTTGCTTGAGTACTTTAAAGGAGGTAGCTCTCATCACTTCACAAGACAGTCCATACCCTGTCTGAAAGTTCTCGTATAAAGCCCCTTCTTATGTGGGGACATAAATTGCTTCATTATGTTTTTCTTCTGTGTTGCTAACTCTGTCCCTGGATCCTTGGGAGAAAGCGCTCACGCTGGCCCCTCTGCATGGTCTTGCCTTTTTAAGTGCAGGCTGTCTTCAGTCCCTCCACCTGTCCTCTAAGCAGTGCCTGCTCTGGCCTGCCCCAGCACAGACTCCTGCTCATCCAGGGTCCCTTCTGACCTCCCAGGGGTGGGTTAGAGGAGCCAGGGCTTTTAAACAATGTCCCAGGGAAAAGAGAATCCTGCTCTTGTTTGTACAGAGGGTGTGAGCCAGTGCTGATATCTTGTCACCACCCACCACCTCTTCCCAGCTGACCACGGACATGTCATCTCTCCTCCCTTCTCCAGTGTGGGCTTTTCTTCAAGTCTTGCTTACAGATAAATAGCATGTGTTTGCAGAGGTTTATGTACATTTTATACATCACTAGAGAGCCTATTATTCATTCTTCACTTATTAGAGGATCGTTTGGGGGGCGTGTGTGTGTATGTGTAAAAATAAAACAATTAAAAATGAACTTATTACATTAAGTGCACATTGTCAGGTCCTAGATAGGTCAGTGTAATTTGCTCTGAGCAGACTAGAAGCCAGTGGAAAGAGGAATACAGTTATCTCCACAATTAGAAGCATCCATGAAATTAAAGCAAAGAAAATACAAACAGTGGCTTTGAAAAAAATGTGCAACTCATTGTTCGTTTGCACTTCTCCTGTGATTGGTGAGCTGGACCCTCTTTCCATCTCATCATTGTATTGCTGCTTTTGTAATTCACCTGTTCAAATCCTTTTACTACCTGGGGTGGGAGGATAGTTTGTCTTTTAGTTACAATTTGGAGTTCCTTATAAATTTTTAACGTTAATCCTCTGAATCTTACAAGCATTGCCAATGCTTTCTTCCAGTCTGTTGTCTTGCTTTGTTTGTGGTATCCTTGGAAACCATGGGTCTGAAAACCTCTAAGCCCTAAGTAGTGAGAGATCTGTTACAGTAAGTCAGGGATTCATATGCAGAGAGAATTGCAGCTGGGAGAAGTACCTGTGGGTCTCCCCAGCCTCATGGAAAGAGATTGTCCTTGGGAGTATCAGAGGGGTGGCTGCAGGCCCAGCTACATCAAAACCCACCACCATCACGGTCCTAGAAAGCTGTCATAAAAACAAATGTGAAGTGATGAGAATGAAGGGAAGAAAAAATATGTGTGTAAAAAATAAAGGGAGGGGTGACAATTGAGAGGAAATTGGAACAAAAACATTCAGTGTAAGTTAAAACGTAACAGTTTTAAAACAAAAATCTAAAACTTGAGAGCTTAAAAATAATGAGATTAAAAAAGAGGTAGGTGTAAAATACAGGCTAAAAGAATAGAAGCCAGGGAATTTTAAAAGGAGCTAAAGGAGTGATGATGATAATACTGTCACTACTACTAACAGTGCCGGCTAACACTTAGGATCACTCACAGTATCGCACACTGTGCTTAGGGCTTCACTTACGTCCATTCTTTGCATCTGCACCGCAGCTTCTGACATTGGAACGATTATTAGCCCCATCTGACAGGTGAGGAAACCAAGGCACAGAGAGTTTCAGTAACTTGTCCAAAGTTATTCTACAAGTACATGGTAGGGTTGGAATTTTATTAAGACAAAGGTTAACTAAAACTCAAGAGACACTCGAAGACATATTTAAATGGGGTTGAGGAAAAAACTAGTACTTAAACATAAAAGGTGAAAAAAAAAATAAACCTAAGCACCACAAAACAAAAAGGAAAATGGAGAACTTAAAAGAAAATGAATGAAGAATCTTAGAAATTAAAAAGAAGGTGTCTAAAGGAATGTGAGTCCCAGTGGGGCTCTGGGAGAGGTTCTATTGTCCTGTGAGAGGACTCCTCCTGTGGCGATGCTGGAGGCTGGCGGAGGGCAGAGTGGGGTGGGGATACCTTTAAGCCACTTTGACGCCTTCTCATATCTGGAAGCTTCTGTCTCACAGGCCATCCTTTCCTGCTACATTTTCGAATGCCTGGGTGGGGGGATCTGTTATCAGCCCCTGCTGCTCTGGAAACTTCCCAGATACACTTTCTCTGCTGCCACCTGGGGAGTAGTATGTGAAGGGGAGAGAGTGCTGTATAGAGGAACTGAGGCGGGCCCTGTGCCTGCTGGGGTGGAGAGACCTCCTGGGCTGTAGCTCCCCCAGTCTGGCCCAGGAAGCAATGAGAAGCCTCACCAGACTCTGTCATCCTCACAGGTGCCAAGGTTGCCAGTCGAGGGGGTCACCTGGAGCGCATATTTGTGGTGGAATTTCGCCCCGACTCAGACACACAGTTTGTATCGGTCGGAGTCAAACATATGAAGTTCTGGACCCTGGCAGGCAGCGCCTTGCTTTACAAGAAAGGAGTCATCGGATCCCTGGGAGCTGCCAAAATGCAGACAATGCTCTCCGTGGCCTTTGGTGCTGTAAGTTCTAGCAGATGATTCCTGAGAAGGGGACCCAGACCCAGATGATTCCTGAGAAGGGGCATGGGCATGGGCATGGGCAGGAGGGGAGTTTGGCCAAGAGGCTGAAAACAGCAGGAAAGCCATTTCCACATTACCTCCTGTACTAGCTTATTTGCAACCACTGGATTGACCATATATGTGTGTGTGTGTGTGTGTGTTTTGAGACAGAGTCTTGCTCTGTCACCCAGGCTGGAGTGCAGTGGTGCGATCTCGGCTCTCTGCAATCTCCACCTCCTGGGTTCAAGTGATTCTCCTGCCTCAGACTCCTGAATAGCTGGGATTACAGGCACCTGCCACCACACCCGGCTAATTTTTATATTTTTAGTAGAGACAGGGTTTCACCATGTTGACCAGGCTGTTCTTGAACTCCTGACCTCAGGTGATCCACCTGCCTTGGCTTCCCAAAGTGCTGGGATTACAGGCGTGAGCCACTGCACCTGGCCAATATTTTTTTTCCTTAAAATATTAACCAGAAAAGGTAGGACACCCATGCAGGACAGAAGGTTTGTTGTTCTAGAGACACCCCTGACTTGGAAGCCCCAGAGGATATTGGGAATGATTTCCACTGCTAGATGATGATCCTTTTTCTTCCCAGCCCTCGTCTGCCGCAGATCCCCCCAATTGCCACCTTTCAGTGGGCTATGGGGTGCCATCAGCCAATGCAAGCTCCAAAATGATGACCTGTTGGAACATAGTCACCTCGTGGTCCTCCAGGAGTGGGTTTCTCCCCCTTGTAGGGGAGCCCCAGGAAAGTGGCCTGTGGCCTGTGGCCTGCCCTCGACCCTGCTGTCACCTGGGCTGTGTTCACAGAAGGGAAGTCCTTGTTAATGCGGAGCTGTGCTCAGAGGGGAAGTCAAATGCCCAAGCCAGTTAGAGTGAATTTCCAAGCCAGGTGATTGCCTTATGCGGTGTTCTCAGTGGTTTCTCTGCAAATTCTGCTGCTTTCCTTAGCACAGAAGATCAAACCGCTTAGCCATGTCTGCTTCTCTAGCTCTGGTTCCTTAATGAGAGAACAGGTGGCCGGGGAGGGACCCGTTTGACTGTGTTCCTGGTGTGGAAGATGTTCCTTTGTTTTCAGAACAACCTCACTTTCACGGGTGCCATCAATGGAGACGTCTACGTCTGGAAGGATCACTTCCTCATCCGGCTGGTGGCCAAGGCTCACACAGGCCCCGTGTTCACAATGTACACGACCCTTCGGGATGGACTCATAGTGACCGGCGGAAAAGAGCGGCCGTAAGCCAAAGTTTCTATGGGAACAACTTGTCTTTTGGGAGAAACTGACAAAAGTGTCCCCAACTTGGAGAAAATGCAGATTGTCATCCTTCTATCTTTTTTGTCTTACGAAGATCAGTCTGCTGTCTCTCCAAGAGGGCCTAGGGCAAGATCCTAACAAGGAAGAGGGGAGTACAGAGCTGTTGGTGTTAGTTTAAAAACCTGAGAGGCGCGGTGGCTCACGCCTGTAATCCCAGCGCTTTGGGAGGCTGAGGGGGGCAGATCACCTGAGGTCCGGAGTTTGAAACCAGCCTGGCCAACATGGTGAAACCCTGTCTCTACTGAAAATACAAAATTTAGCTGGCCGTGGTGGTGGGTGCCTGTTATCCCAGCTACGTGGGAGGCTGAGGCAGGAGACTGGCTTGAACCCGGGAGGCAGAGGTTGCAGTGAGCTGATATCATGCCATTGCACTCCAGCCAGGGCAACAAGAGCAAGACTCTATCTCAAAATGAATAAATAAATTAATTAATATATAAAAAAACCTTTGGTCCTGGCGGCCAGGACCTTGATGACTGGGAAAGAGGGGAGAGGGCTGAGGGAGTGGGAAATGGGTCTTAGGATGAGAGTTAACAGCCTGGTGCCTTTCAATCTTTTTTAGGACCAAAGAGAGGTATTCTTGAGCAAACCACAGTGACTCTGCTGTTCATAAAATGTTAGTAAATCTTTAGAGGAAGGAGGGAGGAGGAGAACAGGAGAGACGTAGAAGCAAAGCCTGAAGGCAGGAGGAACATTTCTTTGTGTTCTAATCTAATAAAATGTCTGGATTTCCAAATCACTTTCTCTTTCCTCACAAGATAGTAGCATTTGAAGGTACTGTAGGAAATCTGTAAGTTCAGGGGGTTGGGATGGCTCAGCAGCAGGGCCTAACAGGGAGACCCCAGGAGGGTCTGTCCTGCTGGGCCCCTGGCCGCCAGGACCTTGATGACTGGGAAAGACGGGAGAGGGTGGAGGGGGTGGGGAGTGGGTCTTAGCATGAGGGTTAACAGCCTGAGTGCCTTTCAATCTTCTTTAGGACCAAAGAAGGAGGTGCTGTAAAATTGTGGGACCAGGAGATGAAGCGCTGCCGGGCCTTTCAGCTGGAGACGGGGCAGTTGGTGGAGTGTGTGCGCTCCGTGTGCCGTGGAAAAGTGAGTTCAGCCGGCTCCCCTTGGGGCTGGGCCAGGGAAGGAGGAAGTATAGGTACCTTCCAAGCTAGGCACTTTCCCTGGGCTGGTTTGTTGAATCCTTGAAACAAGCCTTGAAGATGTGAATTGTGCTGTAGTGAGAAGCAGCTTAAGAGTCCAGCTCCCCCAGGAAGAAGCAGCTGGGTGACCTTGGGTGTGTCCCTCCACGTTTCTGTGTCCAGCACATGGGTTTGTCATGAGGCTGTTGTGAGGGTCACATTGTTCTACGTGACAGTGCCTTTCATCTTGCCTGGCATAGAGTCCCATTCAAGAGATGTTAGCTACGAGTGTTACAGATTACATTCTCATAAGCTCAGAGATATAAGTAATTTGCACATGCCCTAAGTTACAGAACCAGCAAGGAGGAAGGTAAGGGCCACCAAACTGCCTGACTCAAAGCCATTGATTTCCAACTCATATTTGGGCAGCATATAGAAAACAACTGTGGAGTTTTAAAGAATATGGATGTCAAGGCACCCACCTGGAGCTGGTAAATCAGAATCTCAGGGGTGGGACCTTGACCTGGATGTTTCCTTCTGTTTCCTTCCATTTTCTTCTTTTTAAATTCTCCCGGGAGATTTGATGCACTTAAAAGCCAGTCTCCAAACCTCTATCGAATACCTTGGATTTATATTTCTGAATATCAGGTTAAGAATTTGCTTTCTTAGATGCTCTCCATGAAAAAGGCAAACTGGATGTGGAGTCCACATGATTCAAAACTGGGGATTTTCTTCTTAAATAGCTAAGTGATGCCCACCTGGAAGGGCAGTGCTGGGAGATGAAGGCAGGACTAGGCCTGGATCCTGGAAGTTATCAGAAAGTAGTTTTTTTTTTTTTTGGATACTGAGTCTTGCTCTGTTACCCAGGCCGGATACAATGGTGTGATCTCAGTTCACTGCATCCTGCGCCCCCTGGGTTCAAGCGAATCTCCTGCCTCAGCCTCCCAAGTAGCTGGGATTGCAGGAGCCCACCACCACACCCAGCTCATTTTTTGTATTTTTAGTAGAGATGGGGTTTCACCATGTTGGCCAGGCTGGTCTCGAACTCCTGACCTCAGGTGATCCATCTGCCTCGGCCTCTCAAAGTGCTGGCATTACAGGCGTGAACCACCGTGCCTGGCCAGGAAGCAGATTTTTATTCAGTGGAAGGAAGAACTTACTAAGAGTCTGAGCTGTCCAGGAACACTAATTGGCTGCCTTGCTCTGTAGTCACTGGAATCTTCTGGCAGATGCTGGGTGTTGAAGGAATCTGTGCTGAAGCTCTTACCTGAGGTACCTGATGGAGAAAAGGTGAAGTGAGAGGGTGGGGTAGAGTAATTAAGAATGGACAGTTTGTTGTTAAAAAGAAAACACTGGCCAGGCATGAGGACTCACACCTGTAATCCCATCACTCTGGGAGGCCAAGGCAGGCAGATGACTTGAGGTCAGGAATTTGAGACCAGCCTGGTCAATATAGTAAAACCTCATCTTTACTAAAAATACAAAACTTAGCCGGGTGTGGTGACGTGTACCTGTAGTCCCAACTACCTGGGTGGCTGAGGCAGGAGAATTGCTTGAACCTGGGAAGCAGAGGTTGTGGTGAGCTGAGATTACACCCCTTGTACTGCAGCCTGGGTGAGATAGTGAGACTCTGTCTCAAAAAACAAAAACAAAACACCTCTTGGCCCTTCCTATTTTAATATTAACACTACAAAGTTACTTTCCCAAGTTATTTGTTTTTTTTTAAAGACAAGGTCTCACTGTATCACCCAGGCTGGAGTGCAGTGGAGCCATCATAGCTTACTGCAACCTTAAATTCGTGGTCTCAAGTAATCCCCAAGTTTTTCTTTTCTTTTCTTTTCTTTTCCTTTTTCTTTTTCTTTTCTTTTTCTTTTTCTTTTCTTTTTCTCCCCTCCCCTCCCCTCCCCTCCTCTCTCCTCTCCCCTCCCCTCCCCTCTCCTTTTTCTTTTCTTTTTTCTTCTCTTCTCTTCTCTTCTCTTTTCATATGGAGTTTCGCTCTTGTTACCCAGGCTGCAGTGCAGTAGCACCAATCTCGGCTCACCGCAACCTCCGCCTCCTGGGTTCAAGCGATTCTCCTGCCTCAGCCTCCCAGGTAGCTAGGATTACAGGAATGTGCCACCATGCCTGGCTGATTTTGTATTTTTAGTAGAGACATGGTTCTCCATGTTGGTTAGGCTGGTCTTGAACTCCCAACGTCAAGTGATCCAACTGACTCAGCATCCCAAAGTGCCGGGATTACAGGCATGAGCTACTGCACCTGGCTGCAATCCCCAAGTTTTTCTAATAATAGTAGTGTTTTAAAAATTTTTTAATTGTGCCAAAATAACATAAAAGTGACCATTTTAACCATTTTTAAGTGTACAATTCAGTGGCATTAAGCACATTCACATTGCTGTGCAACCATCACCACCATCCACCCACGGAACTTTTCTTATCTTGCAAAACTGGAACTGTACCATTAAGCACTAACTCCCCCTGTCCCCCATCCCCATTCACCGGCAGTCATCATTCTCCTTTCTGTCTCTATGAATTTGACCACTCTAGACACCGCATATGAGTGCAGTCATACAGTATTTGTCCTTTTTCTAATAGTGTTTCAATTACAACAGGGAAAAATCTTAGTGGGAACCAAAGATGGAGAAATAATTGAAGTTGGCGAAAAAAATGCTGCTTCTAACATCCTGATTGATGGTCACATGGAAGGGGAGATCTGGGGCCTGGCCACTCACCCTTCCAAGGACCTCTTCATCTCTGCCAGCAACGACGGCACAGCCCGGATCTGGGACCTGGCTGACAAGGTGAGGCTGACTCTGCCCGAACTCAGATGTCCACGAGTGGGCTGCATAGCGGTGGGAGCTGAGGAAGGAGAGGCCCAGCCAGCCTCATGGCAGAGAGGAGAATGGGGCCAGATAGAAGGTCAAGTTAGAAAACCTAACAATAAAAGAAGCCCCACTCACCACACCCCATCTAAATAATATAATTGAGAATTATTATTGTCTTGTCATGAACCCACAAAACTAAAAATATACAGACAAATCATGTTTCCCCTGAATAAGAAGACTAAAAGTATTTAAAATGTCAAATATTCCCAAATGAGCCTAACGTACTTCCATCAAAATCCCAACAAAGTTTCTCTTAGGAGTTTGGGAAAGCATTGTTAAAGTTCATTGGGAGTAAAACCGTGAAACAGCAAGGAGTCGGTGGGGGGTGGGGGTCAGTGGGGGGTGAAGTTAGTGGGGGGATCAAAGAGTTGTTCCCAGTCCTCTTGCCTCATCCAGAGTTAAAACAAGTACTTAAGTTCCACTAATTAAAATACTTGGTTTCATTTTGAAAGGGCTACTAACTGTTGTATTTTTAGTATAAGAGTCACAGAATAGACAGGTAAAAGCAGGAGTGTGGTTGTTAGACTCCTCAGTTAGTTTTTGTAATTATTGATTAAACATTACTAGCAACAGCTGTCACTACGTGAATACCTACATAATACCAGCTGCTTCATAGACTCGATGAGGGCCTACAATAACCTCGCAAAACCCTTATTAACATCGCTATTAGTAAACATAGAAAAACTGAGATGTAATTTACCCAAACACATCCGGCTCATAAGTGACAGGGCCAGGATTCAGAATTTGAACTAGCAGAGGTGGAAGCTCAGGCTCTTTCCCCTAAACAGGAGGTTGGCAATCTACAGTTAAAGGCCAAATGGCCTGCGGCCTTTTTCTACAAGTCCAGCTGCTCTTGTTTGTGTAGGTGCTGTCGGGTGCTGCAGTGGCAAAGGTGAGTGGTTGCGACAGAGACTTGATGGCCCACAGAGTCGAAAGGAGGTGCTACCTAATCATTTACAGAAAAAGTTTGCCAGCCTCTGCCCTAAAACTTGTTGTCCCACAAGCTGCTGTAATCAAAACATACAGCCTGCCTCAGTCATTCAGTGACATTTACTCTTAGAAGAGATTTGGTGGGCTACTTTTCTGGCCTGGTGTAGGATGTCTCCTGGAGACCAGCTGAGGGGGCCAAGGGCTCAGGTGACTTTCCTTTGCATGAATGTAGAAGCTGTTAAACAAGGTGAGCCTGGGCCACGCGGCCAGGTGTGCAGCCTACAGCCCTGATGGGGAGATGGTGGCCATTGGCATGAAGAATGGAGAGTTTGTCATCTTGTTGGTGAACAGCCTGAAAGTTTGGGGGAAAAAACGAGACCGGAAATCTGCTATCCAAGATATCAGGTACCTAAGTGGGTGGTCTGGGCATGGAGGAGGAAGGCAAGCGTTCTGCTTCCCAGTGGTTCCCATTCCAGCTACAGCTGGAACGAATAACCCAATTGTGAGAGGGTCACTTTCTACAAGCCACCTCTGAAAGAATACCTTCTCCCACGTTCACCCTCAGACAAGTCTTTGCTAATTTCCATAAAAGTGAGCCACCGCACAAAGCCAACCACACACCTGTAATCCCAGCACTTTGGGAGGCCAAGATGGGTGGATCACAAGGTTAGGAGATCGAGACCATCCTGGCCAACATGGTGAAATCTCGTCACTACTAAAATACAAAAAACTAGCCGGCCGTGGTGGCACACGCCTGTAGTCCTAGCTACTTGGCAGGGTGAGGCAGGGGAATTGGTTGAACCCGGGAGGCAGAGGTTACAGTGAGCTGAGATTGCACCACTGCACTCCAACCTGATGACAGAGTGAGACTCTGTCTCCCAAAAAAAAAAAAAAAAGTATGGTTAAAACTACTTGTAGATGTTATTCGACTTATTTCCCAGGGATTTGATCCAGATAAATTGTTGAATTCCATAGAATGCCAGGAAAGGCCAACCACGTGTGAGTCACAAGGCAGCTCTCACTGCCTTTGGGCCTGGAAGGCCTGTCCCGGAGCAGCCTTCCTGCCTGACTAGCCCCAAACAGCCCTCCTCATGGATCCTGCTCTTGGATTGCTTTTTCTAGAATCAGCCCAGACAACCGATTCTTAGCCGTTGGTTCTTCTGAACACACAGTTGACTTCTATGACCTCACTCAGGGCACAAATCTGAACCGCATTGGCTACTGCAAAGATATCCCAAGCTTTGTCATTCAGATGGATTTTTCTGCAGATGGCAAATACATTCAGGTATGCTTGGGGTTTACTTATTATCTGGGGCAACCAATAATAATAGTAATAACAACAATGGCCTATATTAATTGAGTCCTTACTGTGTGCCAGGCAGTGTGCTAACTTGCTGTTCACTCGAACTTTTAAGTAGTTACTTTTTCCATATTTTATAAATGTAGAAACAGAGGCTTAGAGAACTTAAGAACATTGAGGAAATAGTATTTAAAATAGTAAAGAGTAAGAAAAGCAGGAAACACAAGCCCTAATCATCTTTAATCTGCTACTCACCACCTCCTCCTCAAAGTTTCCCGATTGCTAGTTTTCGGGGGCTACACCTAAGCCTTGTGCCGCTTCTGGCATTTATTCATGTCATTTCCAAACTCTACTGGGTAGAATGGTCCCTCTGTATTGGGCCCTGGACTCCAGCCAGTGGGCCTGGAGTAAAAGCTCATCCCTGGGTCCCAGGGGAACTGACCAGTGGAAGAGATGGAGAGGGATCCACTGCTGGGACTGACCCCTAAAAACAGGATGATCTTGCACGCACTCACAATCTGCGTTTGTGAGCTGGCCTGGATGGATCTGGTTATTCACTGTGAAAGGAGAGAGTATGTATTTATTCATTCAACTATTTGCTGAACCAGGCACTATGCTAGACTTTTAAATGGGCAAAATGAGACTGGTCCTGTCTTGGACTGGTCCGCCCAAAGGGTTTACCTTGCCTGCTGCCTAGACAGAGCCAATTCATAATGACAGGGGAATTGCAATAGAGAAAGAGTAATTCACACAGAGCCAGCTGCATGGGAGACTGGAGTTTTTTTATTACTCAAATCGGTCTCCCTGAGCATTTGGGGAGCATAGTGTTTAAGGATGACTTGGTGGGTGGGGGGAAACCAGTGAGCCAGGAGTACTGATTGGTCAGAGATGAAATCATAGCGAGTTGGAGCCGTCTTCCTGCGTTCACTCAGTTCCTGGGTGGGGGCCACAAGATCAGAGAGCCAGTTTATTGATCTGGGTGGGACCAGCTGATCCATCAAGTGCTGGGTCTGCAAACTATCTCAAGCACTGATCTCAGGAGCAGTTTAGGGAGGGTCAGAATCTTGTAGCCTCCACCTGCATGACCCCTAAACCATAATTTCTAATCTTGTGGCTAATGTTAGTCCTACAGAGGCAACCTCATCCCCAGGCAAGAAAGAGGTCTGCTTTGGGAAAGGACTGTATCATCTTTGTTTAAACTTTCTCCGAAAGTTAGTTTAGCCTACATCCAGGAATGAACAAAGACAGCTTGGAGGTTAGAAGCAAGATGGAGTCAGTTAAGTGAGATCTCAGTCATAATTTTGCAAAGGCAGTTTCAGTCCCTGTTTCCTATAGCTTGCTCTATGACGGAGAAGACAAGCACTAAACAGTCACAAAATAGAAATATAATTACAAATTGTGATTATGTGCCAAGAAGGAAAAGTACAGCATTCTGGGGAGCATGTAGCAAGGTGCTGAATTTAGATGCACTTCCTCTCCAGTGAGTGGTATGTAAGCTGAGGTCTGCAGGGTGTGTAGGTGTTGGCCAGCAGAGGTGGGAACGTTGTTCCAGGCCATCTGCATGCAAGCCCTGAGGCAGGAAAGAGCTCAGCTTCCCAGCTCTTTCAGAAGGAAAGGGGAGGCGGGGCTGGGATAGAGGCACTGCAGGGAGAGAGGAGGCTGAAGAGGAAGGCAGCAGCCATTCATTCACTGGCAAATGTCCTTGATGGTAGGAAAAGTGGTTTCTTTGCCTTAGAAGACTCCCAGAGCATGAAGGGTCAAGCTCTAGATACCTCAGAATCACCTATGTCAGCTGCTGTCCGTGAGAAACCTGCCTTACCTCTGTGCCTCTTGGTTTGCTGAGAACTGGGATTCCTGTGTATCAGAAACACCTGGTGGCTTTGTTAAAGCCAGGATGGCTAGGGGCCACCCTCTCAGTGTGTGTCTGGGTAGGTTTTGGATGGGGCCCAAGATTTTGCATTTCCAACAGGTTTCTAGATGCGGCTGATGTTGCTGCTCAGGAACCACAGTCAGAGAACCTCTGCCTTGGGACTCTGGAAAATAGCGAGAAAATGAATGAGAAGAAAGATGGGAAAATGCCCTGCTGCTATTGCCATGGGCTGGCCATAGGCTTTGCAGCCTGGAGCTGAGCTTGGGTGTGGAGAAAAGTCCTAGCGATGCAGAGGTTGGGCCGGTGTTCTGGGAAACAGCGCACTCAAAGGGAGTCTGTGGGACTAAGAAGGAACGTTGATGAACATGGCTTCTCTTCTACCTCTAGGTGTCAACAGGAGCCTATAAGCGCCAGGTGCATGAGGTCCCCCTGGGGAAGCAAGTAATGGAAGCCGTGGTCATTGAGAAGATCACCTGGGCCTCCTGGACAAGGTGACTAAGTGGAAGAAAAAACTTCTTGAGGAAAAGGTCACCAGGGAGTGTCTTGTCTCAGGCTCAGCCTCCACGTTTGTGCAGGATCTGAAGAGGCTGAGAAATGGAGCTGTCTTTTCTTTGGGGGTGAGGGTGGGAGGCTTCTTGGCACTAGTTTAGGTTGATGGCTTTGATCTGACCTAGGTTTCTAAAATGCTAAGTCCCTCTCTTTGTGTAATTTCTCCTACACATCTCAACCCCTTCCAGCAAGTTCAACAGGAAGCCATCTCCATCTCGGCAGGGAGAGAATCAAAGATAGGGGTAACTTTTGGTTTTGGAGTGCAGGGGACTGAGGCAACCCCCTACTAGCAGAGGCAGAAGCTCAAGCTCTTTTCCCTAAACAAGCGGTTGGCCATGGGAAGGAGACAGATGCTTTCATGCCAAGAGAGCCACGTGGCTGTACCCAATTACATAAAACCACCAGGGACCAGTTTCATGGAATACAATTTTTTCAGAGACCAGGTGGGGGTAGGGTTTTGGGATGAAACTGTTCCACCTAAGGAGCGTGCAACCTAGATCCCTCGCAGGCGCAGTTCACAATACGGTTCGCACTCCTATGAGAATCTAATGCCACGACAGACCTGGCAGGAGGCGGAGCTCAGGTGGTAATGGTCCCGTAGCACTCACCTCGTGCTGTTTGGCCGGTTCCCAACAGGCCTAGGACTAGTACCCGGCCACAGCCCCCCTGATGTTAAATATCCCTCTCTTCCTTATCCCTGGGAGGTGGATAAGGAAGAAACCTTCTCACATGACTTTCTGACTTCTTTCCCTGCAAGGAACCTTCTCACATGACTTCCTCCTATCCTAACCCCTCTTTCTGTTGGAACAGCGTCCTGGGAGATGAAGTCATTGGAATCTGGCCACGAAATGCAGACAAGGCTGATGTCAACTGTGCATGTGTGACCCATGCTGGCCTGAATATTGTCACAGGAGATGACTTTGGGCTGGTGAAGCTCTTTGATTTTCCATGCACAGAAAAATTTGTGAGTCTTCCTCAGAGTAACCTCCTTGCCAGTTCTCTGTTCCGCCATCTGCTCGAGATAGGGGCCACATCTAGATAGTCCTCTGGGAGACACAAAGGAACCCTGTCCCAGTACTATGGAAATATGGCAATGACTTTTTCACCGGCTGGAGGGGCAGTCCTGGAAGCTAGAAGGGAGGATGGAGGGTGGATAAAATGGCCAGAAGTGGGGCAGGGATAAGAGGCAGGAAAGTCAGGCAAAAGCTGCCTAATACATGAGTCCAGACCAAATGGGAGTCCCCAGTGAAGGAAGGTTCTGGGAGCAGGGATTTGAGTGCTGAAGTAGTCTGTGGTTGCTGAGGGGAGCCAGGGTCTCTTAGCTGTCTCCATTCACTTTTGCTCACAGGCCAAACATAAGCGATACTTTGGTCACTCGGCTCATGTGACGAACATCCGTTTCTCTTATGATGACAAGTATGTGGTCAGCACTGGAGGAGATGACTGCAGGTACTAACCTCACTGACCCAGTTCTGACTCCCCAGGCCTGGCCAGTTCTCCCTCCCCATCTCAGGTGTCCCGTGGGTCAGCCTCTCCAAGGGGCACCGGGCGGGCTGATGTGGGGCTAATAAACAGAAAATTCCACGAATCCTCATGATGGCAAGGACTTACCAAGTATAAGGCATTTACTCTTTGGTGACTGTCAACCCAGTGGCCCTGTGTGCCAACTGGAGCTGTCCTGGGATGGCATGGGCATGTGACAGCTACTCGGGGCACTGCTGGGGGAAAGGGACAGGTTGATGAGACCCAAGATGGCTGATTTGAGTAGGAGCTCTTGGCAGGCCATGGGTTGTCGTGAGTTGCAGGAGGTTAGAATGAAAATTCATCCATGTGTCCTTTTAAGAATTCCCAGTTAATCACCAGTGTTGGGAATTTATTTAGAGTATAGAGGCACAGGACTAGGTCATTCTAACTCACTCTGCTTCTCCATTTCTGATGGTCTTCATTGTAGCATGAATATTGGGTTCTATTCCACCCAAGTAAAGTTCTTGAGCGGAAAAAGAAGGAAATACGTGCATTCTGTGATACTTCCTAGTGGTCTCAGTTAGGCTGTAAGAAAGGTACTTATAAAGAATTTCAACCCACTTCCCACCCAAAAGCACTGCGTGTTTCTGATGGCCTGCCTGGGAGCACCCGGCACCAGCCTGCTGTGCTGGCCACTTCTGGCACTTAGAACGCTTGAGATAGTACTGACAGCAGCTCCCAGTGGAGAGCAAAACCTGTGCAAAGCAGCACCAACCGAACTGTGAACAAGCTAGGAGTAAGAGACATAAATGAATTGGTCACTCCAGTGCAGGGGATACAGACTTGTTTTAACGTAAAAGACTTAACAGTGCTACCTTAACAGTGCAGGGCTCGTAGGCCTTTGTAGGCATGGAGCCTGCTGTCACCCCTGGCTCTGTGCTAAATACTCAAAAGGGCTCTCTGACTCAAGTGGAGTTGATAAACCTTTTCAATAGTAACAGGAGAGAGAGAGTGATATCAAAGTGCCACACGTCCTCACTGACCAACATTCGGCACAGGCATTCAAACTGCTGAAAGAACCAAACAGAACTCAACTGAAAAATCATACCTTTAAAAAGAAGCAATAGATCTTAACTTGGTGGCAAGATCCTTGGTTTACCTTTTGAAGTCAAAATGTTCAGTATATCACCTGAACTTGACTTTTGAGCGCTTTGCCACTTGACACAGGTATGACGTCCAGCTATGCAAAATGATTGTTTGGTCTGCCTTTCCAGTGTATTTGTGTGGCGGTGTCTGTAAATGCCAGAAGCCTCTTACGTTACTGCTGCTGCTGCTACCAGCCAACAACTGCAGAGTCCGTGCTGAGTGCCTCCTTGCCACCAGCCGTTGGGAAACGCCTACCATGCTGCCCTGGACACACAAGCCCAAAACGCTACGGAAGTTCCACGACTGCTCCCATAATCTGGACTCTCCAAAACTGTGATGCCACAAACGAAGGTCAAGTTATAGAATGTTAAGACTGCTTGCCTCTGTTCCTGAGACTAATCACTATACATACTAACTACATTGACAAATCCTATCTGATAATGTAGCCCGCTGACAAATTTTGAAGCCTCAGTTACCCTAACCAATATGTAGCTTTTAATTTGCATCAAAACTTTTACAAAGATGTTTTGCTATTGTTTCTATATACTTCAAGAATGTTCATTTTTACAAATAAGTTGAACAAGACAGCCTAAGTTAGATGCATCGAAGTACTAGAAATATCACTAGCCTCTGTTCTCCAATTTAGCTTTCAAAACCAAATGAGCCATGTATAGAGAAGTTGAGAAACTTAATTTTTTAATGTTTCGTTTGCAGAGTTTTATATCCATTAAGTGCCTTTCAAAGTTTCCAGTTGCGTGGGCTGCTGTCTCACCTCCCACCAATTTCTCCTTTCTCCATATGGTGCTAAAACTTCAAAGCTGAGGAGGGCTGCAAGACCCTTAGCAGATTCAGTGTGTCACCCTTGTCCTGTGTTCATGCCAAGGCTTCCTAAATGAAAGACATCAGTCACCTGCTTATGGGAAGGTGAGCAGCAAAGGAATTGAAGTTTGGGGCGGGGTAGAATGGGTTTTCATTGTGTTTCGTGCCAAACCCCCAAAATCAAAAATAGAATTCAAATTAAACAAACTTCTATCAAATGGAAGAGAAAAAGGCTCGGGTAGATCCAGGAGAATGAGCTGACTTATCTTGTTAAATCTTAAGATAAATAAGGTAACCTAAGGCTGCACCTTGGTGTACCACCCTGAGTTGAGGTGACTCCATTGATTGCTTCAGGTGAACTAGATAGGTCAAGTCCAGATTATAAAAAAAATTCTCTGTAGAACAAATTGTAAACCCAAGGAATAGCTGGTAAATCAAAACTATAAAGTGAGAATTCCTCGGAGTTGGTTGTATGGTAGAATATGACTTGGACAATCTTTACCAGGAGCCATCCAAAAGCCCCCTGTCACACTTTCCATGTAGCTGACCAGTGACTATAGTAGTCGGCTGACAGTGCTCACTGAAAGGAGCTGGCGAGGGACCAGCAGGTGTGAGCACATGGATGCCTACTTTTCCTTCCGATCAGTGAACTAAAATTCTAGATCTATAGTTACTGGCTACTTGTATTTGTCAGTTTAGAGAAAAGGTAAAATGAAGCATTTTGACTAACATTTACCACAGAAGTGCTTCAGCATTCTAAATGGATTAGATCACTCATTAAGCTATTTTTATACGCCAATTTACTAATGCCTTACATCAATCCACTAATAGATTGTTGGGCCCACAGTAGAGTCCCTATGCAGTCCCAGTTCTGTTTTCTGTAACCATGTGACTGGTGATGCTGAGTGATAACCATGTCTGCCTATACTGTAGTATACTCTTCATGCTGATCAGATCTTGCATTGAAATAACCATGTGGAAGAACAATGAATCGATTAATAACATGTGCATCATATTTAAAGAGCAATAGTGTCTGTGTGTCATGAACTTATTTGTAAACATTTTTATGGTATGATTTTATGTATGTTCATAAATCCTGCGCTGTATGATATGTGTTAAAATATTGGTGCATGAATTTATTTTCAAAGTATAAAACACATCACTTAAAAACATTTTATGTGTCAAATAAATTTGATTATGTAAACATATTAGTTGACTTTTGTTTCCAAAGTAAACAGCTGCACCATGAGCTGAAAAAAAACTTTCTAAAAACAAGCTACCACGTACTGAGTGAAGGAAAGTCTACCCACTGTATTTTTATTTTAATCTGCTGCAGTTTCATGAAATGAAAATGCCAAAACAGATTTTAAGTCTATAAGCTTTATTGATACTTTGCTTTTACAGTTCACAATGCATTCCACAGATTTAGTTCAGTACAGCTTAAACCACAATGGTATAAATCTTCATTTTGTAATTTCTTGCATAACAATGTTTGATATTTGCAAACTTTTTGGAAGCATTAGATTCAGTCCATAGATGCAGAGTTTGTGACAAAATTAACTACAGTAAGTCTGTGCAATGAAATTTATGTTGGAGTTCTATGGGTATGGCATTTCATGTTGAAAACAGATGGTAGTGCTCCTAGAAATATATTTGCTGTTTCTAGCTTATGTGCTTTGGAACTACACATGTATAACCAATGACTCTGAAATATCAAGCACTGTGGGGAGGCTGGAAGGTAAAGGTCTAAGCTTTGTGAAACACGATATATATATATATACTATATTTACTTATATTGGCAATTAATATAACAGTAAAATTCACAATACACCTAGAACATACATACCAGAAAAGCAAGCTTTTTCATTCCTGCTTTACTGGTATGATCTCATCTAAACATGTCATTTCAGAAAATCTGCAGCAATCTACACAGACCATACACAGTGCACAAACTGAAAAGGGCTTTTTTTTTTCCTAGCTCCACCATCACTGCAACTTGCCAAGATGCAGCGAGACTACCTGCAACAAAGTAAAATATACAGCTTTCTCAAATTGTTTTTTATTCAACCAGTGCCTCAGATAGGAAAAACAGATATGATTACGGTTTAAATCCATACATAGCAGCTTACAATACTTAAGATGATGAACACATGGCAGTCAACACAGGTAATATTTCCTCAAAACAGTGCATGGCTGAAAATAAAGATATGGGAAGCTGCACTGCAATGCCAAGGTTTTCTTCTTCCCTGACCCTCCCCCGTATCATCAAATGAATATACCCTTTCAAGACGAACTCCTAGTAATTATTTTGGGCTTTTTCATTCAGCTTTGCGCTTCAATCCAGGGATTTTCGCTTGGATTCTGAAAATGAAAGTATAAATATCGGTTTTGTTTTCTGCTTCTCAAAATACCATCTTCCAAGAACCACTTATATGTTGTTCAGCTAATACAAGAAATGAAATCCTTCAAGTTGTCTAATTATAAGCTATAATTTTGTCACTTTGGCTTCATGAATTATTAGATTTAAACAAAGCCTTAAACACATAATAAACCTAGAAACAAATGGTCCAAATGTTAGAAAAACAATCTTTTGACAACTCTAAAGTCACACTTAAGGTCTGACTGATAGAGATTTGTTACTCATTACGCCTGTAATACAAAAGTACTCAACTGCTCTCAAACTCCAGCACATCTTATCCTCATAAACACACTGCAGATTTTAAATACTTACTTAGCCATAGCATCTTTAACATTCTTATTTGCAAGTCCTAGATAATGATCTATCTGTGCCTGAAAGAGAGGTATAAAGGAATTATTATCGTTGCTCAAGAATCTTATTAACCAAACTAAAGGCTTAAGAAACCATCACATTTCTCATTTTTATAAGGCATTGAAAATTGGCACTAATATATTTGTTAATCCCATGTAATAGAGTAAGTGCTCTATTCTACAGTCAGCGGTTAGGAAATTACCTGATGCCGTTCATAAATAACAGGAACACTGAAGAGTGAAATGAGAGCTGAAAAGGGAAATACACAACTTTTAAAAAACACTGGAATGATTTAGGTGGAACAAACAAACTATTGAACTGGCAACTCAAGATAACCAAGCAGTGTTCCTAATCAATGGATAAAAACATTAGGATCTCTGGATGCACCTGCTATTGAGGAGCCACTCTACACTGCAGTTATGAGCAGCCAGTTATTAGAGCTAGAAACCATTCCTAGCTTCAAATCACATCATATAGATTTCATAAAATACAGGCATCCCTAGTTAGATTAATGACTGCAGCATCCTATAATCAGGCCACCCTTTATCTGATTTATCACCATTAGTAGGAGCTGTCTTCAGGAACTAAGGTAAGGTAGCATTTCAATAAACCGGAAAGCAGTATCACCAACTTACTTAAAGAGAATACAACCTCAAACTTTTTTTTTTTTTTTTTTGGAGACACAATTTCTCTCTCGTTTCCAAGCTGGAGTGCAATGGGGCAATCTTGGCTCACTACAACTTCTACCTCCCAGGTTCAAGTGATTCTCCTGCCTCAGCCTCCCGAGTAGCTGGGATTACAGGTGTGTGCCACCATGCCCAGCTAATTTTTTGTATTTTCAGTAGAAAAGGGGTTTCACCTTGTTACCAGACTGGTCTTGAACTCCTGACCTTAGGTGATCCACCCACCTTGGCCTCCCAAAGTGCTGGGATTACAGGCGTGAGCCACTGCGCTCGGCCCAAACTTTCATCCTCTACTTTTCACACAATGAGAATTATTTTCCACTAAAATGTCTAAGCTCCTGGCACTCAATCTTTTTTTTCCAGCAATTTTTCATCCCAATGGCTTTGTAGACTTACCCAAAATCAGTAGCGTCAGACCATTAAACAAGGCACCAACATAGGTAAATACCCACATCAACACTGCAAACTATAAGAAAATAACATTAGCCTATTATAAACAAAATTCAAGTAAAGTTTCTTAATTATGCTTTCAAATAAAAGCATCCCATTTAAATGCCAACCTACAAAAGGCATACAACTTGAAGACTTGGTAAAGTACCATGAAAATTTTTTTAAGTCACCAATCTCAATTAAGAATTTCAGAATCCTAAAATAATTAATAGATTTGACCCATTTTCTCTGGACTACACTACCAAGTAGTTGATTCTGCTGAGATCAGAAAATATACCCAGGGTGCATCTTACCCCTCCAGCACTAATAGCATTCAGCTTTTAAATGGGAAGACTGGAAATGTATTACGGTAATTGTCTATTAAAATTGATTTCAAAGTACTAACTAGTTGAGTGCTTGAAGATACATGAGCTGAACAATTCAGACAATATCTCAGGCAGCTGATAAGCAATAATTGGGCAAAGAGTATTTATCAGGGAAATTATGCTTCAGGTACCAAAAATATCACCTCTAGCTTTTGAAGGATCAGGCAGAAAATCAGTCTGAATTTTTTTACACATTCATTTGTCACCAATTCCTTTGCTTTCAATTCAAAGCCTTCATGTGTATGTCTGGCCATCACTCTGACTTATTCAGTAGGTAACAAACATGATGCCACCATCTACAGCGATTATTTAGGCTTATATAATTGTACAGATGAAAAGTACTAGAGCACCCCCATTATCTAAAGCAGGGACCAGCAAACTTTATGAAAAGCTAGACAGCAAAATTTGAGGTTTTATGGGCCACATAAGGTCTGTATCTCATATTATTCTTCATTGTTGTCATAACCTTTTAAAAATGTACACCACTCACTTTGAGCTTCCACACTATACAAAAACAGGCCATGACCCAAACAGGCAGTGGTTTGCTAAACCCTTGATCTAAACTGTATCTTTCTCCATGTATTCAACAAACCCTGACTGCTTACTGAGCATAATTAAGGTGTCAAACATTAGTAAGCATACTCACTACAGCTTAGGAAGACACTTTGGATTACTCTACCAACCAACAGTTCTACAAATAACACCACTCTGGTCACCCCAGCTGAATTTAACTAATGTCCAAAGTCAGTAAATATCAGGCATTCTTAGTATCTGTCAATTGAAAAAAAATTTTTAAGTTGCCCTATTCTTAGCAACTGCCATTGGAACCCCTGGGAGAAAGGTTTGAAGGATGACTTCAGTTAGCAAGGCTCTTTTCTCACACACAGTTTTATGGACTCCTGTTGCTGAAGCTAAATATAACTTCTGCACTAGAACAAGTTTACTATAGAGCGAGAGGGGTATTTTTATCCATCACCGGCCACAAGTCTAAAGGGAAAAGTGTTGACCTTCCACATTTTAGAAGAAATTGCTTTAGCAACAAAGATGGCCTTAACATGACAGAATTCTGATAGTAACAAACACAAGCTAAAAATAAATCCTAATTTGGTCATTACAGTCATTGACAAGGCTTCACTCCAAGTCCACAGGAGAAAAGCCCAAGACTTCACACCTGAGCCACTGAAGGGGCTCAAATGTCACTTGCCTCTTTGAGAACACTTCGTAAAAGCCAGGCTATCCCAGGGCAAAGAGAAGAACAGAGGGAGGTCTCAAATGTCCTTAGTAACAGGCAGGTGACATACATGTATGTGAGAGGCTGCGAGAGAACTGAGGCACACAGTGATATGCATTCTTCCTCGCAAAGGGGCCCCGGCCCCTACAACCCAGCTCCATATACTGTGGCCATGCAAACATTCCAAGCCAACGCTGCCAGAAATGTACAGCTGTGTGCTATCATATAATTTTTAAATGTTGCAGCTATGCGGAGAAAATTTAACACTTCGGGGGCCCAAAACAAAAATAGTGGATAAGGGTATCCACGGAACACACCATCAGGAGAGAAATGGGTGGCAGCTAGAGAGTAACCATTATTAATGGAAATGATGGATTTGTAACATGGCAGGAATAAGGGCAATAAACACCACTTTAAAGAAGCAAACAGGCTGCTCTCATTTTGAACTTAAAAATTCTATGCAATTCCATGGCAAAGACTGCAACGTTATAGTCAATGCTTACTGACTGTAGAGGTCAAAGCTTATCTCTTCTTTGCACAGTAATGAGACTGGAGGAAGGAGGCCCAAAATGTAATGAAGATCTAACAAATACTGAACAGGGGCAAAGACCATGTCTTGTTTATCCTTCTTCCAGGGCAATAAGAGAATTAAATTCACCATGTATCACACACCTGATTAAAGGGCACTGCAGATTTTTGATGTTTCAATTGGGAGAAAGGGGCATCTTTAAGGCAAATGGAGGAAGGGTGCTTAATACTATCTCAGAAATTACTTTGGCAATTCTGACCATTTCAAAACTTTTCTGCATTCTCAAACTCTAAATTCTACTTGCCCTTCTGTGTCTCTTTCAGACTCATTCATTAGTTGATATTGTCTGGACTGTCTCTACATCCCCAGCCCATTTCCTTCTAATTTTTCTGAGAGCTTAAGAAACCTAAAAGGAAGCTGTTCAAAAAGTAGATGTCAAAACTGCTACCTATGAGCCTGAGGGCTAGATTTTAGTGTTCTTTTGGGTTAGCTATTTCTGAAGCTCAGGCCAGTTCCCAACCCTCCCTCACTTTCAGATTTAAGATTGTATTCTGGAACATTATGGTTGCCTCAGTTACAAAAAAGTAAGAACCTCTGCTGAAAATGCCTGGTCTTAGTCCCTAAACAAGTAAAATTATCAGACATCTTTTTGGGATTTGGGGTTTCAAAAGACAGGAACCTGCTAAGAAGGCTCAGAGTCATACTCAATTAGCCCAAAAGCTGAGCCCAGTAGGGACTGTCATATGCTGCTTTCATAATTGGGGACGGGAAGTGGGGCGAGGGATTACAGCCCACGATTTATAGTTTAATGCCACAACTTTTTAAACCAGTTGTCTAGGAAATTGATCTATTTGACTAGGAAACTGATCATTGCTCATTCTATGAATGCTTGAAATCTTTTCTAGGACTTAGAAGTTTGTAGTTAATTGCAAAGGACAAAACAAATGGAACATTACACGAGAATTTAAAAGTAGAACTCTGCAAAACATGTCTTTTTTTTTTTTTTTTTTTTTTTTTTAGATGAAGTCTCTCTCTCTCTGTTGCCCAAGCTGGAGTGCAGTGGCATGATCTTGGCTCACTGCAACCTCCGCCTCCCGGTTTCAAGTGATTCTCCTGCCTCAGCTTCCCGAACAGCTGGGACTACAGGCATGCGCCGCCGCACCTGGCTAATTTTTGTATTTTTTTTTTTTTTTAGTAGACATGGCGTGGCGGGGGTTCACCGTATTGGTCAGGCTGGTCTCGAACTCCTGACCTCCTGATCCACCTGCCTCGGCCTCCCAAAGTGCTGGGATTACAGGCATGAGCCACCGCACCGGGCCAACGTGTCTTATTTTTATTCGCCCAAGTCAACAACCAGGAAAACTTGGACCAGGCACATGGATGCCCATCATTTCACACTGGTGTTTATAACAGGACTAATGAGCCCTGGAGTTTGGTTATTTCTTTGATCATATTTGAAAGACCCAGGCTCCTCCTCCATTGCCCAGGCCAAAAGGTAATAAGCAAGGAAAAGCTTTCACGTGCTAGCAAGAGTAACTCTAAATTTTCAATTTCTGAGGAAGATGGTTTCAAATAGAAATAGTGATAATTGTAGGCTGGGCATGGTGGCTCAACACCTGTAATCCCAACACTTTGGGAGGCCAAGGCAGGCAGATCACCTGAGGTCAGGAGTTCCAGACCAGCCTGGCCAACTTGGCAAAACCCCATCTCTACTAATACAAAAATCAGCTGGGCATGGTGGTGGGCACGTGTAGTCCCAGCTACTTGAAAGGCTGAGGCAGGAGAATTGCTTGAACCCGGGAGGCAGAGGTTGCAGTGAGCCAAGATTGTGCCACCACACTCCAGCCCGGGTGACAGAGCAAGGCTCCATCTTATTAAAAACAAAAAACAAAAAAAACCACACAGTGATAATTGTGACCCAGAATCTAAAAATGTAGATTATATAAATTTGAGGGCACACAACAGATCTTGCATTTATGAAGACAATGAGTCCTAGCTATATCACATAAAATCAATGTAATTATAATAAAAAGGTAGCTCCTATAAATTTTTAAAAACTCATTGTTATTTAAATAAGATAAAAAATTCATCTAAACTGGAAAGACTGGGGCTATTAGCAAACTTCCCACAAATTTAAAATCTGACTATAAGGAATTAATCAGTTTAAACAAGGTAAATACATTTTTCCTTATGTTGAAAAAGTAAAAAAAGTGGGAATTGAAAACACATTTTTTGTGTTAAGGTGAGAGAATATAACTTTCCCTACCAGTTTTTGTGGCTAAAAGGCAAAAAGTAATAGAGACCACTATTAAGGAACTTAGGATTTTAAGAATTTTTTTTTTTAAAGAGACAGGGTCTCACTCTGTCACCCTGGCTGGAGTGCAGTGGTGTGATCATGGCTCACTAAATCCTCCACTTCCTGGGCTCAAGAGATCCTCTTGCCTCAGTCTTCCAAGTAGCTAGGACTACAGGCATGGCCCACTATGGCTGGCTGATTTTTTTTTTTAGTATTTTTTTGTAGAGACAGAGTCCCACAATGTTGCCCAGGCTGGTCTCAAACTCCTGGTCTCGAGCAATCCTTCCACCTTGGCTTCCCAAAGTGCTGGGATTAAAATCTTTTTCTTTTTAAAATGCTCTCTATATGAACAAAAACTGGTGGGCGGGGGGGATAAGTGTGGCCATACATAGAAGTCTCTCTAGAAAGGTAATCCTATCAAGCATTTTTTATAAAGAGGCAAAGTGATGTTTTGTTTTGTTTTTTTTTTGATCAGCTTCTTTTTTCAGTAACAAGTATTTTAAGGAAGTGTTTGGTACTTCTGTAGTACCCTTATATTCAATGGAAAAAAACAGATGGAATCTATACTATTCGTATACAATGACATTAGAAAAGGGTATAGCTAAATTCTTGTGTGGCAAAATCACAAGGTTTATAAAGGAAGACCTTTCATGTACATTATCAGAGTGTGCACCTGAATTACCAAGGGCTTCATACCCACCACCTTTCATGGGGAGAAAAGGACAGACTAGACTCTCTGCCTTATTCATATGCCTCTAGATTTTGAGATCTAAATGCTAGGTTCACTTGAAGTGCTAACATGATGAAGCAACTGTTATTTATTTGCAGTCCTAAACGAATTGCAATCTGGGGAAGTCACCAAACACTTTCCTTGAGCCCTGGGCTTGCCAAAAACACTCAGGGAAACCAATCAAGTAAGTTTTTTTTCTCTTTTCTTTTTAAAAATATTGCTAATCCTTAAGGAGAAACATAATTTTAATGAAAGTCCTTTTTTTTTCAATACCAAGAAACAAGTGTTCCAGAAAGGAAATCTATCTCGTTATGTGTCACTTTCTGTTACTTTCAAATTAGCAATCACTCAACACAAGATTTATCAAATTCAATTTCATTTATTTCAAGTTCATTTATGCTAGCTTCCTCATGAATAACACAATTGCTTTTATAAAAAATGTAGTTTTCAAAAGAAATTAAAAGACTTAAAGAAATTATGACTTGGAACTTAAGTCAAATAAATTATTTCTCAGAACTTATTCAAAAAAAGTACTCATATTATATTCTCAAGTACCTGTGCAAAACAGAGATTTAAAATGTTTCTTAAGATCTCATCAGTCCTTTTCTAACATTTCTCTCTCCTGACAAATATTTCTACACCTATGTAAGGTGTACACATTGGACTGTGTACGGCTGAAAATTTTCTCTGTAAGAATTAATAAGTTTTCTTCTGATTAAAGACAAGTGGAAACTTTATACTCAAACTCAGAAAACTAGAGCATAATAAATCATTCCCAGATCAATTAAAAAAATATATTTATTAAAGAAAGACATTTCTCTAAAGAAAAATGTTAAATTGTAGACAGCTGTCTTCACTACTATATTGTGCAAACATGGAAGATGACTTTTGATGTATCTCTGTTATCATTTTAATTGAATCTATAAAAACCACCACCACCTCTCCTCTATCAAGCTCACCAGGCTTTTGTTTGAAGTCACCTCTCTCCCCCACCACTCTTTGACTTCTAAATTCAGAGATGGTCCTTTGCTGTTTGAAGCTCTGAATTACTACTTATAGACAGTGTTTCTTGTCAATCAATTCCTACCCACAAACCATCCATCTTAAACTGCATCAGTACTTCCTTCTTAATCACTTTTCACACATGTTCTACCCCAGAAGTCAGCCATGTATGGAAGGTAATACTACATAAATAGGAACTGGTTTCCTCTACGCTGTATGTACAAGGTTCTGTTTCATTGGCTCCAAAATATTTTTACTTGATCTCTTTTGAAACTAATTAATCAAACATGCCAAACAACATAAGCATGATCTTTTTATTTACAGACTGACATCAGATCATTTTAAAACATCACTACAGATTTAGCCACTAAATGCAACCACTCTGTGTGATAGAGGTAAGCAATAAAAGGAAACATTATTTACCCTTCATGTTATTATGAAGTAACTTAAGTTCCAAGTCATAAATAAAATAAGAGATGCGGTAGGCGCGGTGGCTCACGCCTGTAACCAGAGACGCAAACAGCTGAAAATAATGTATCATTTACCGGGTTTTAAAGGCTAAACTGTTTAAAAAACAAACAAACAAACACTTTAAGCATTTAAACCTATTCTGAACAGTTCAGAAATTTCTGAGTCTAAAGGCCCAGTCATCTTATTGCTACTATATCTTGGCATGTGTGATAAATATAAACTAGAGCATTTCTCTTGAAAATGAAAACTAGTGAGAATTACCACCATACTACATTTCTGCCCAGGCTTAGATTGGAAACAAGTCTGCCTATTTTCTGTAGGGTCACAGGCAAAAGCATATAAAACACAAATGACAAGTTCTATGAAAAAGAAAAGCCACTACAGAGGCTTAAATTACACAACTGTGATTTACTGCCTGTTTTGTCAGTCAGAACTTTGGGAGAGTTTATTTGCAAGGTGAGACTCTTAACGGCTGCTTATGTAGCAAGATGCAAAAACTGAAGAAAAACTTCCAATCATTACCAATTGAAGATTAGTTGAGGTGTTTCAGAATATTAAATCTTTTCTAGAATAAACACCGTAAGAAAGAGTCCAAGACATAAAATGGCTTTCACATATGTATGAATCACATACAAGCTAAGAAACTAAGTGCTACACTGTAAAACAAACTCAGAATGAATAAATCACATCTGGTATTAAATGCATTAGATGATCTTTACAGTCAAAATTCCCTTGAATTTCATCTTCCTTTTCATCTTTATGATTTCCAAAACTATGATTTATAACTGATTCTCCTTTAAAAAGAAATATAGGACTCTCAGTATTAAGTATGACAACAACAAAAAAAAAAAGGAATAGCACTTCTTCTCCATCCTTGATTGGATTCTGAATTTTAAAACACAAGTTTATAGAAATATGATTTAATTAGTATTTATCACTTACTTGAATATAGAAAAATACATTTTTACACCCAACTCTTTTGATACTAAATTCTGGGTATATCAAAAATGCAAAGCAATTTACCTTCAGAGAATCAACTAAATCATCAACTAAGAAGAGGCGCCTGAGTTCCTTTATCGTGCAGTTCACATGACCAAGGGCAGAATTACTGTATTTCTGAACCAACTCCTCTGATATAGCAACTTCAGATTCCAGATATGCCCTAGAAAACAAAAGACATCATAATTGTCACTAATTGGAGTGTTTTTCCCCTAAAGGTCAATCAGAAATTATATATCTGTAAGAAATTAGAAAATATTCTACTATAAAAGCCAACTGTTTCCAAATTAGGGGTAATATAAAAACTCAGCAGTAAGGGGTATTTCCTTGATATGCACTGTCTGCTGAGTAGCAGAGCAAAAGCATGCACTTTGAAGCCAGACTGATCTGAGCTTGAATCTGAAGCTCTGACACTTACCTGGCTAGGTAATTTTGCAAAGTTATTTATTCCTCCCTCTAAACTTAGTGTCCTCATTTATAAAGTGGAGATTATCACAAGGATTCAAATGAGAAAAATGCCTAATGCAAATGGGCACAAGGATGTACTCAATGAGTAGCAGTTATGATTATGGTTTTTTTTCTTCAAGTTAACATTGTATTGTCTCAGTCAGTTTTCCTAACAAAGATCTTTTTCCTTTCCAAATCCGTAACTCTCTCAGACTAACCTCCATGGGAAATTGCTCAATATGTCAAGTACCAGACTATGAAGTGGCTGCCAAAAGCATAGTGGCAATCCTAGTAAAAACATAAGCGTTATGTCATCTAGATGCTTTAGTCCATACTGAGATGGCCGAAATTGTTAAATTTAAAAACACTGTATTGGTGAAATAAATAAGTAAAAAATACAGTATTGGGGAAAAAACCAAGTCCACAGGAATGTAACAAACAGTTTCATTAGTTATTGTTTCAAAGAAGCCATTTTATCTTGGCAGAGTAGAAACAACTCAGAAGTGCTGATTGTTCCCTCCTATCTGTTGGAAGTAGTCCTCATCACCTCCCCATGTCTGAGGACGCCAGTTTTTTACACTGGAAATAACATCATCTTAGACAGCTCTTTGTCCCATAGTTTTACCTCTGCAAAACGCCCCAAATGCGTTTTCTTGTTTTTAGTCACAGTGCCATCACTCTGTTTTAAGTGCTCATTATTTACGAGCTAGAATATTCTATCACTCTCCAGACCAGTCTCTCATCCGCCGGTATCCAAATCCATTGTCAGCCAATGCCAGATTAACCTTATGTGAGCTATCCTAGATAGTGCTGTCTAGGCTGAACTCAGGCAGGAGTTAGAAGACCTGTCACTACCTAGCTGTACAACATTGCAAAAGGCATTTAACTTCTCTGGGTGAGGGTTCCAACTCTGTAAATTTGAGAAACAGACTTTCCTCAATTCCTTCAGGCTCAAACCTTCTGTGATTCTGTGATTCCAACTTTTCAACCACAGACATCCTCCTAAATCTTTCCAACCTTACTTCCCACTACTCTTTATGTTGCAGCCGGAAATGAGTCATTCACTATTTTTTAATGTTAATGCCCTTATTAATCATACTGTTTTCCCATTCTGCAATGCTCTCTTACCTCTGGTAATATTTTATTTAGCTAGTTAGCCCCATCTCAAATCCCACCCATACATGGAGCCTCATCTGACACTCTTTCATAAAACCCTGATGTCATCTCTCACTCCTGTATAATTCTAACAATGCTAGCTTTTGTGTTAGTCTTATAGTATTTACCAGATCCAGCTCTGAAACACAGACACATGTATACTTGTATATTTTTCTTACTAGAGGATAAACTGTTATGGACTAGGACTGTATCTTTACTAATATATGGTCTAACACACTGTCAGACAATTATTAACAAAAAAATGAATTATTAATATCAAGTTAAAAATACTCAAAGATTCATACTGATACTTAAACCAGCAATAATTTGTTTATCCAAATTTGAGAAATACAGGAAAGTGGCTGATATAACCCCAGTTGGTATTCTGCTTCTTTGTACCACTGTTGCTGGTTCTTGCTAAAGACAGGATGCCTCACCAGAAGGCACAAAGACAGCACTCCCCATCAATGACACCCTGTGGATATTTATATTAATTCAACTGTTGTATTAATACACTGCCAGCACCATTCATCACTCTTTCAGTAACCACAGGTATTAGATACAAACCATATAATATCACCTTTACTAGTGTGATTAGGGGAACTAGGAAAAACTGTCCAACAAGCTTAAACTGGTATCCTGGCTGAATTTACTTTATAATGACTATAAAAGGACTTTAAGAATACAGTATTTCTAGCCAGGCACGGTGGTGCATGCCTATATAGTCCCAGCTACTTGGGACATTGAGGCGGAGAACTGCTTAAGCCCAGGAGTTCGAGACTAGCCTGGACAACACAGTGAGACCTACCTCTTTCAGAAAGTTTACAGAATGCATAAAGTGTTTCTAAGAAGGAAATAAATCACCAATATTTTCCAAAAATCTCAAAAATCAAATGATGTCTAAAATTTGAACTGTAGCAAATTTAGAAGTTTTGGCTTGACAACATTTTTACATATTTCAGCATAACTAATTAAAAATCATACTTCTTTATGATTTGTGGCTTGATAATAATATGGCTCAGCCTTTTTTTTCTTCCTTCTTGAGAAAGACTCTCGTTCTACTGCCTAGGCTGGAGTGCAGTGGCATGATCACAGCTTACTGCAATCTTGAACTCCTGGGTTCCAGCAATGTTCTAAGCTCAGCTGCCTGAGTAGCTGGGACTATTGGCATGCAACACCACACCTGGCTAATTTTTAATTTTTTGTAGAGATGGGGTCTCACTGTGTTGCCCAGGCTGGGCTCATGCAATCCTCCTGGCTCAGGATCCCAAAGCACTAGTATTATAGGCATGAGCCAACACGTCTGGCTGGCTCTGCCATTTTGAAACTACAATTTCAAGTTACGGAATTCCAAGTTTTTCCCCACCATCCCATAAAATGGAGTGATACCACCTATCTCACAGAATTATCATAAAATTAAATTTATCGTTAAAAAAAATATGTACACAAAAGGGTTACAGAAATAGTTTTTAAATGCTTGCAATCTATTTGAAGAAAAATGATGTCCTTATGCAAAATAATTAACATTTCAAAGGCATAGTTAATGCAGTAGGAACTGAATTCTCAGATCATTTGGGGTCAGGGCTAGGAAATCCTTCAAAGAGCTGGGCCTTGAATCAAACTGAGAATCAAATAAAAAGTGTGACTGAGGCATCTGGGGAGCTAAGGAAGGAGCATGAACATGGGCACAAAACTCTAGAAAAATGAGAAATATCACCAAGACATCCGGACAGTCTATGGTGGGCCCCTGCTTATTTTTTTTTTTAAGAAAAAAAGTAGTACTTCTAAAAAAAATTAATCTGACATCATCTGTAAGAACTAGAAGTCAATCTGGTAACAAATGGAGTCGAATTAGGGGTCAGCAAACTTTTCCTGTAAAGGGCCAGATTGTAAGCATTTTAGGCTTTCATGCCTATATGGTCTCTGTTAACAACTATTGAATTCTGCTATCCCAGTATGAAGCCAGCTAAATGAATGAGCATGGCTGTGTTCCAACAAAACTTTATTTAGAAAAGCAGGCAGCAAACTGAATTTGGCCATGGCTGTGCTTTACAGGCCCCTGGTAGATTGAGGAACCAGTGGAAAAACAACAAAATTTAGTCATTTTCTTAACAAAATTTACTGATTTTCTTTAAATGAGATGAAAAAAAGATAACATCAAAACAGGAGCCTGAAAACTAGCATGGTAGTGGTGTTATAGTTGGAAATTAACAAGTTTGAGGAAAAAAGTTCATTTAAAAACGTGGCGAATTAGTGGTTGTCAGGGGTTGGGCGGGGAGTTGAACTGTTAATAAGCAGAAAGTTTCTTTTCATGTGATGAAAATAGAGATGGTTGTACAATTCTGTGAATATACTAAAATCCAATGAGTTTTATGGTATATGAATTATATGCTAATTAAAAGAAGAGGGGGAAAACATGCAGAGTATGAGGTGAGGGCAGAAGACTCAAACTGAGGTGTGTCTCAATAGCAACTAAATATATAATGCTATAGTATACTTGTGAAAATAAGGGTAGAAAATGATAGTTGGGAGACAAGGAGATGCTGAAATAAAGCTCTCCAAAAAATAACTAAAAAGTAATAGCTTAAGAAATGAGAAGAAACTAGATAAAGAAAATACATGAAGAAAAGCTAACAGAAAACTATGGCATCCTACTAGAAAGATATAAAATATCAGAAAGCGTGTTATCAGATAGCATAAAAAGCAATAAAGAATATATAACCCTCACCAAACCTACCCATGTTAAAAAGATACAACATTCATTAAAGTAAGATAACCAATGCCTAACTCTAATAAACATTCCTAACAAGTAGCAGAGTTAGTTTAATGATACGTAAACGGTCTCTTCCATCATGAGCCTTTGAAATGACTTTTAGAAAATCTCAAAAGCAGATGCTTTTGGTATAGCTTAAGCAAACATCTGCAATTAACTTTAAGGAAAAAAAATGTATGCTTGTAACTCTACAGACAGTAGATGAAGTCTTAATACTAATCCTGTTTACACTATTGCCAATGCATGCCTTGTTTTCCAGACATCTCACCTGAATGGGTGGCCTTCATCTGATTTCTGGATAGCTTGGATCACACCCTTATATATCCTAAAGCTGATGGTCACAGAGAGCAGGGCCAAGGCAATGTAGGCTGTTACACTCACAATGCTGAATACTGTCAATGAAAGCAGTAGGAACAGGCTGGCACCAAACACCACTCCAGTCTTCTTAATGTCTCTCCAGTAGAGGAGGTCAACAACTAAAAATTGAAAAAGAAATCTGAAATTAGAACATTATTTTATCCATTTGGATTTGCCCCATCTAAAAAATCAAAAGGCTACTACATAAAGTAAAACCAAACCTAAAAACCTAAAGAAACACTAACTTTATAACCCACATTTTAAACCTACTCTTAGTTGTATGTTGGTGTAACACCTCTAGACCTCTATTTTTGACCATGAAATGTTTTTAATTCAAATTTATTTCTGCATAACCAAATCGTTCTAGCTATACACAATGATTAAATGTCTCCAAAGCCTGTCAGACATCTAATCCAAACAAGGAGTTACCTAAAATCATTTTGGGGTCTGGACGCGGTGGCTCACGCTTGTCATCCCAGCACTGTGGGAGGCCGAGGCAGGTGGATCACCTGAGGTCAGGCATTCTAGACCAGCCTGGCCAACATGGCGAAACCCCATCTCTTTTAAAAATACAAAAAATTAGTGGGGCATGATGGTGCATTCCTGTAATTCAAAAATTAGTGGGGCATACTGGCACATTCCTGTAATCCAGCTACTAGGGAGGCTGAGGGAGGAAAATCACTTGAACCTGGGAGGCGGACGTTGCAGTGAGCCAAGACTGCACCACTGCACTACAGCCTGGGTGACAGAGTGGGACTCCCGTGTCAAAAAAAAAAAATCATCTTGGGGTTTTTCATCTCATACAATGCATGATACACAAATAATTCAAGAAATATATACTAATAACAGAAAAGATATCAACACACTAAAATGAGATACTTCAGTGACACTAGAAAATAAAAAAGACTGAGACAGAAAAACTACATATATGAATGAGCTTTACAACTCTGCTTTTTTTCTTTTTATTTCATTTTTTTCTACTAGTAACAACTTCATTCTTAAGATCTCTCTCTGACAAAACGCAACTGTAACTTAATCTGGCTATCATTAAAAGAAAACTTCCCTATAAAGCAAAAGACAAAAAAAAAGCCTTTAGATTACCTGAAAAGCAACTTCCTTCTAAGAGTTGATAAACATAATGCCGTAAAAATTTAGGTGTTAAAGAAAAAAGAAAACTAAATGTGTTACACTGTTATATAACATTTATTAATAGTAAGGAGTCAGACAAAGCCCAACTTAGCATGTCTGCTCTTGGACATGGTCATAGGGCCACTGAGGGGATCAAGTAAGCATAGCCTGATATCTCAAAATGGGGTTATGCTCAATCCAAGGAGAACTCTGAAATGTGCCTAAGTGCTCTTAAATTCATAGGCTGATGTAATTCATCTCTCTCTGAACCGTAAACAATTAGGAGGAAAAAAAATTTATAGTAAATAAATACGGATATACTCTTCGTAAGAAGAGATGACATCAAAGAAAAAATCACATTTTTAGGGCTGCTTTGGTTTTGGTCTCCTAGTCCCCTAAGGTGTATGTAACTTTCCTTTGCTTTTAAGGGTACTTCCATGGGGAAAACTATGTATGTGAACTGCACAATTGGATATTAGTACAAAGTCCTTAATTGCTGTTAGTATATCATGAGTACTGTTTAGGATATTTTAAATGCCCATCACTGCGTCCAGTACATAGCAGGGATTCAGACACTTATTTCAGTTGCCTAAATGGTCTGGCTTGAATGCTATTAATTTAACATTCTATATGTGATTCACAGCTTTGTTTTCAAACTCTGATTTCAACTATTTATTCAAATCTTCCCTAACTTGTTTGTTACAGTCCCTGCCTAAAACGTCTAAATGAGCTTAGTTCTATCCCACTAGTTTCTACTACTGTACTAGCAGAACTGAGAACTGACAAAGCTTGAAATGAAATTATTCATAATGCCATATTGAATAAGGCATTAAAGTAATGCTAATAGATTTCTGGCAATCAGCAAATACTTAATGAGGTGATACTGTTCAAGTAACTCAACCTAGCAGAATGAGAAAACTCATTCTGATTCTTGAAGGCCCTGTCCAACATTACAATTCTAGGAAAGACAAGACATGTAAAAGCAAGTCAATGAAGGTATAAAATAAATATTGTACTGTTACAAGAACTCAGAAAAGGGAAAAACTGGAAGAAATGTTAAAAGACTATGAAATACTGTAAATGGAAATTGAGCTGGGTCTTGAAGAATGAGTGGGATCTAGAAAACCTAAAGGTACAGGCCTAATTGTAAGTATCTTTCTGCTAGCCATGGTTCTAATAATTAATGCCATTTTCTTATGAGGAGGGTACAGTGAGAGCACAGGGGGAGTGATGATAAAGACAGCTCTTGGTAAGATCACTCCTTCCCGTCAGGCTCTCTTTGTGCCCTACAACAGTGGTTTAATACACACAAATAAAAAACTTAGGTTCTATAGTTGGATCACCTAAACTAAAAAAATGGTTCCACAACTTACAAGCTATGTGACCTCAGGTAAGTCACTGAAGTCCATTATACTTCAGTTTCTTCACCTATAAAATGTATATTAAAATAGGAATGAACAAAGGGCATAAAGTTTCTAGACATAAAGAAGAAAAAAGTTTTGAGATGTACTGCACGCCAGCGTGACAAGAGCCAGTAACGGTGTACTACATATTTCAAAATAACTGAGAGTAAATTTCATGTCTCACCACAAAAACAATAGTTAACAAGGGATATGTTAAAGCATATTGTACCCCATAAATATATACAGCTATGATCTGTTAATATAAAAATAGGAATGATCTCACTGAGATGTGATTCACTAGATTTTTCATTAGTAAGGTAACACAAAGCACTTAATAGAGTACATAGCATATAATAAATGCTTAATAAATGTCAAGGCTATTTGTTGTTATTATTAGCATCACAATCACCTTACTCAATATTTAAATGGTAAATGAAGAAAATTTCAAACTTATTATTAACTTTAGGTTAATAAACTATACTGTTCTGTTATACTGTAAACATGTTACTTGATAAACTGCATGGGAAAGGATTTTAAAGCTTATCCAAGTTTTCACTAATACAGGATAAATAAAAGCTAATAGCCCAAAAGAATCAGCAGGTAAGGCGTACCTCAAATCTATTTTTCATATGAACAAATGCTCCTTTATAAAAGTGTCTGATTCTCAAAGTGCTCAAAAACATTAATTAACCTTCAAAATAAGTAAATAAAGTAAATGCAGATGTACTCACTATTCCTTACCATCATTAAAAACTACTCAGGAAAACCTGGACATGAAATCAATGACTTTAGATTTGAGAGGTTTTGTACAACAAATTAATGTCTAATCAAGCTTCCTACTATAAGAGAGTTACTGTCTAAACAGATGTAACTAGATATGAATTATTTATAATTAGACTATAATTTCTACCTAAATGAATATGGTAGAAGGAAATATCAGAAATGGGATTCAAGAGACCCACATCCTAGCATGTACCAGCTCAGCAATTTTGTGACTTTGGATATGACTCCAACCTCTCTGGCCTTCAATTTTTCGTCAATAAAGGGCATTAACCTTCCAATCTCTCTTTTCCCCTCAGAAATGACCATGATCCATAGTCAGTACAAAGATACATACGTTGGTACTGCATTCAAATTCCCAGTCAGTGGATCCAAACCAATGAGGTTTTACTGCTGGCATTATCTGTGCTCAGTATAATTTAAAAATATTTCCTTCCTTTTTAAATCTAGATTTTTGGGGGTAGAAGGAAGCTTAAATATTTTTATTCATACCAGTCTTCTGAATTGAACCTTCCTAGAAATATTTTAAGTACCAGACATTATTAAAACTTTAGGAAAATAATAAATTCATATTCCTACAATTTTTAAAGCAATTATAAACTCTACTACCATTATGGCAACTGTATGAGAGAAACTTTTTAAAAGTTTGAAAAATGATAAACTTTTTAAGCCTGATAGATCTCCACACCTCCTTTATTTCCTGTGCATGTAAATTATGCCAAATGCCAAACACTGCAGTAGCCTATGCAACATTATTGCTTTCAATTATTAAAATCTAATGAGGCCAGGCACAGTGGCTTATGCCTATAATCCCAGCACTTTGGAAGCCCGAAGTGGGAAGCCAGGAGTTTGAGACCAGACTGGGAAATACACAGACCCCTGATCTTTTAAACAACCAAACAAACCTAATGAAAGGTAGGCTTTTAGACACATGCGACCCAGTTCCTACGTAACTGGACCCAGATCATATCATTAGTAAGTGGCAGAACATGGATCTGAACCTAGGCTTCCTATGGATAAAACTCATATTCTCCATTGTATGATGCCAAATTGAAGGCTGAGCTGATTAAAGTTCTTCAAAATGTTATCCGGGTGCATGCATAACAAATGGGCAAAGTGTAGGCCAGTAATTACTATATGTGAGATGAATCATAAAGGCCAAGAAGAAAATCTCTCTAAGTGAAATTAACAAGATAGGTCCCTTACTGAATAGGGACAAATTTTAATTTGACTATTTCACCTACTATGAGACCCAAAAAGGGAGAAAAGGGCTTTACTCCAATATATTTGATAGGTACTTTCCCACAGCCGAAAACTATAATTAATTTATTGAAAAATGTCTTTTAAAAACCATGTGAATCTGATTAAATAAAATTAGGGTACATTTATGCAAGAGAAATGTTATGTAGCCATTAAAGAAAGCAATACAGATCTACATTATCATAGAAACATGTCCATAATGATAAATGAAAACAGAATGTTGTTACAAAAAGACTCACGGTATATTCTGACTTAAGAAATTAAACATTTAACTATGAAGTCTGAAAGGAGATCTACTAAGCAGTGTTTTTATCTCTGTGTAACGGGATTATCAATGAACTTTACTTGCTTCTTTATTCTTTTCTGTGCCATCTGAAATGGTTCCACTCTAACGGCAAGCATAAATCATAACTATAATCAGAAAAAAACTCACCCAATTCTGTTTCTATTCGGTACTACTAAAGAATCTTATGAGTGTTATTTTTCCCAGTAGGCTTTCCTATTGGAAAAAGAACAGCCTGTCTGCTAGCCTAATAAATATTTGGATCCAGCTGACAGTTAAAATTCTAGCAATATATAAATAAGTCAATGATTCTGTTGTTCTGGGTTGAATCAAGTCAATTTCCCCAAAGTTGATGATACTAGTATAGTCATGTATAAGGCCCTCAATATCACAGCCTTAGCACTCAATAATCACAGCCTTAAATTAAATAAAATTATGCAAAAGTACAGCAAACCCTAACTTACCACTTCCTTTCCTCTTGTTCCTAAGAACAAGCTCTTTTCAATAAATGGAAAAGCTCTGAAAATTACATATGTAAGCCCACACGCACTAAATGAAAATATGCAAACAGCTACATGAGAGTAGCTCAAAGCAGGTATCACAACAGACATGTTGAAACAAGCACTAGGAATGCTCTGGTGGAGCCATGGGACCCTTAGAGCACTGGAGAACAAAAAGGAAAGAACAGCCAAGAGAAATGAGACAACTAGGCACTGATAGTCACATGCAAGACAAATGAATATATCCCAGAATAGGAACATCTGAGAGGCAATCTACACTGCCACCAACACCACTGTGCAAAGTGCAGAAGAATTTCAGTCTTTTTCTGTAAGGGAGCTGAAGAGATTTTAAATGAAGCTGCAAGAATGAAAATGTATTAGTTGCTAGCAAACAGTGTAGGTGACTTAATTGACATTTGCCAACAAAATTTCTAGTCCCTTACAGATTCTTCAAATTGGTTTTAATAAAAAAAATTATGAAAGATTGTTTATCCAGGATAATTGATTCTCAATAGGAGGTATAGAATTTTATTAAAATCCCTTCTGAGAAATATATTTAAATACTGTTGCTTCTAATGGTCAACAATTGTTAGTTAATTTAGATTCATTAGTTAGTTTAGATGTTTGTTCAATCCTGATACCAAAATCAGAAAAAGACATCACAAGAAAGATAAACTACAGATAAATATCCCTTATGAGTATAGATGCAATAATCCACAACAAAATACTAGCAAACTGGATCCAGCAACATGTAAAAAAGATTATACACTACGGCCAAGTGGTCTTTATCCCAGAAATACAAGATTGGCTCAACATATGAGAATCAATCAACATAATACACCATATTAATAGGATAAGGACAAAAACTACAAGATCATACCAATAGATTTAGAAAAAGCATCTCACAAAATCTAACACCTTTTCAAGATAAAACATTTAACACCCTAGGAACAAAAACGAACTTTCTCAACCTGATAAAGAGCATCTACAAAAACCCATAGCTAACATCATACTAAATGGTAAAAATCTGTCCCCCTAAGACCAGGAACAAGACAAGTACATCCATTCTTGCCACTTCTGGTTCAACATTGTCCTGAGGGTGCTATGCAGTGCAAATGGCCAAGAAAAAGACATATAAGCCATCCATATTGGACAAGAAGACATTAAACTCTCTATTTGCAGATAACATGATCTTGTACAGTAAATCCTCACTTAATGTCAAGGATAGGTTCTTGAAAACTGCGACTTTAAGTGGAATGACATGTAAGAAAACCAATTTTACCATAGGCTAATTAATATAAACAAGACATTATTAATATAAACTTATTACTAATATAAACCATTTCAATGGCATATTTTTGGTCACAAAATCATCATCATATTCTAAATAAAAGCCAGGTGCAGTGGCTTACACCTGTAATCCCAGCACTTTGGGAGGCTGAGGCAGGTGGATCACTTGAGGTCAAGAGTTTGAGACCAGCCTGGCCAACATGGTGAAACCCTGTCTCTACTAAAAATACAAAAATTAGCCGGGCATGGTGGCAGGTGCCTGTAATCACAGCTACTTGGGAGGCTGAGGCAGGAGAATCACCTGAACTCAGGAGGCAGAGGTTGCAGTGAGCCGAGATCACACCACTGTACTCCAGCCTGGGTGACAGGAAAAGACCCTATCTCAAAAACAAAAAGTTTCTAAAGACTCAAAACACTTCTACTATTAAAGCCTGAAATAATGCAAGCTATCCATACATTTAAGAAAGATATTTTAAAACCGTTTTTGGTGAATCAGTGAGTGATGGTGGTTGTAGTGGTAGTGGGTTAAATCAAGGAACAAATGTTTGCAAAGCAAATACTGTAGTAGGAGCACCTCCCACCACCACCACACAGTTCAAAAACAACAAATATGGCAGGATCACTAAGTGCCTTCATACTGCATCATTTATTGTTGTGCATCTGCATGATTATTGTATACTTTATGAATTTTTATTTTAAAATAATCTGTATTCATTCATTCATTCATTTTCCAACCTGCTTATTCCAGTTCTCGGTCATGGGTGGCCAGAGCCTATCCTGACAGCTCAGGGAGCAAGGCAGGAACCAACCCTGGACAAGACACCATTCCATCGCAGGGCACACTTATACACACACCTTCACACTCACTCATACTGAGACAACTGAGACATACCCATGAACCTAATGTGTATATCTTTGGAATGTGGGAAGAAACCACAGAATACCCAGAGAAAACCCCATGCGGACACAGGGAGAACATGCAAATTCCATACAGACAGTGGCCTCAGCCAGGAATTGCTTTTTTTTTCTCATCCACATTATAACGAAAACAACACTCAACAAAACAACGGTATCATTGAGGGCCTACTGTATGTATTTTTAAAATTCTAAGGAATACACAAAAAAGCTACTAGAAATAATGAATGAGAGTCCAGCATAGTTGCTGGACACAGTATCAATATACAAAAATGAATTGCATTTCTACACACCAGCAATAAACAATCTGAAAATGAATTAAATAATTCCATTTATAATAGCATAGGAAAAAACAAAATACTAAGGAATAAAGTGAGAAGAATTAAGACATATAAACTATAAATGATAATACATTGTCAAAAGAAATTGAAGACAACTTAATTGGAAAGACATCTCCTGTTCATGAATTGAAAGACATTGTTAAGACAGTAACACTCCTCAAATTGACCTGAAATATAAACACTATCAAAATCCTAGCTGTCTTTTAGCAAAAATTGACAGGCTAATTGCAAAATTCACATGGAAATTTAAGGGATCCAAAAAATCAAGACAAACTTGAAAAAGTACAACAAAGGTTCGAAGACTTGAACTTTCCTGTATCAAAACGTCCTAAAAAGGTACAGTAGTCAAGACAGTGAGTAGTTACACAAGAACAAACAGGTAGATTAGTGGTATACAACTGATAACCCAGAAATAAACCATTATATTTATGGCCAACTGATTTTGACAAGGGTACCAACGCAACTCAGTGAGAAAAAAATCAGTCTTTTAAACAAATGGTGCTGGGACAACTGGATGTCCAATTGCAAAACAAATGACGTTGGACTATTCTACTTCGTATCACATATAAAAGTTAACTCATACTGGCTCAAAGAGTCAAAGGAGCTTAAACCAGAAAACTCTTTTTTCTTTCTTTCCTATCTTGTTGTTGTTGTTGTTACTGCTGTTGAGACAGGGTCCCACTACTCTGTTGCCCATGCTGGAGCGCAATGGTGCAAAAACAGGCAGCCTCAGCTTCCTGGGCTCATCGATTCTCCTGCCTCAGCCTTCCAAAGTGCTGGGCTGAGGCATGGCCCAGCCAGAAAACTCTTTAAGAAAACAGTAAGTGTAAATTTTCATGACTTTGGATTAGGCAATAGTTTCTTACACGTAACACCAAAAAGCACAAACAGCAACAAAAAAAGATAAATTGGAATTCATTACAATTAAAAACTTTCACCACAAAGGAAGTGGAAAGATAACATACAGAATGAGAGAAAACACTTGCAAATCAATTATCTGATAAGAGACTTTTACTCAGAATGTATTTAAAAACTTTTACAACTCAGCAGTAAAAAGACAACCCAATTTAAAATAGACAAGAGATTTGAACAGCCATTTCTCCAAAGAAGATATATAAATGGCCAATAAGCACATGAAAAGATACTCGGCATCATCTAGTCATTATAAAAATGTAAACCAAAACCACAGTGAGACACCACTTCATAACCCCTAGGATGGCTATAATCATAAAGATGAGCAATAACAACTGTTGACAAGAAGTGATAAAGATTAGAAGCCTCATACATTGCTGATGGGAATGTAAAATTCAGCCACTGTGAAAAACAATTTGACAGTTCCTCAAAAAATTAAATACAGTTACCTTATGACCTAGCAATTCCATTCCTAGGAATTTTTACCCAAGAAACTAGAAAGCCTGTGTCCACACAAAAACTTAACACACAAATGTCCACAGCAGCATTATTCATGACAGCCAAAAAGAGGGGACAGACAACCCCAATGTCTGTCAACTGATGAATGGATTAAAAAAAAAAAAAAAAGGTATGTCCATATAGTAGAATATTATTGGGCCATAAAACAAAACGAAGTGCAGTAGTCCTCCCTTAACTGCATTTTCCCTTTCCCTGGTCATAGTTTCCTGCAGTCAACCAGTTAAAAAGTAGGTGAGTATAGCACAATGAGATATTTTGAGAAAGACATCACATTCATATAACTTTACTATAGCTTACTGTTACAATGATTCTAATTTATCGTTAATTAATGCTGTTAATCTCTTACTATAATTTATAACTGAACTTTATCATAGTTATACATAGATAGAAATAAACATACTACATACAGGGTTCAGTTCTATCTGTAGTTTCTAGGGCATACACTAGGGATCTTAGAGCCTTATCTCTCAAGGGTAAGGGGAAACTACTGTACTGATACATGTTACAACCTGGAAGAACCTTGAAAACTGAAAGAAGCCAGTCACAAAAGGTCTTATATTTTATGATTCTGTTCATAGGAAATGCCTAGAACATGCAAGCTATGAATTCTGTAGAGACCAGAAAGGAGATAAGTGGTTATCAGGGGCTGGGGAAAAGGGAAGCAGAGTGACTGCTAAAGGGTATGGGGGTGTTTTGAGGAGGGGGTAAAGAAAATGTCCTGGAAATAGATTAAAAACTTTAAAAAAGTAGTCATTTTAACATATTTCTCTACTAGGTTGTAAACTCCATAAAAGAACATGTATGTCTTACTAACTTTATTTCCAGAGCTGAACAGAAAGCCAAAAACAACTAAACTTTCAATATTATTGTTGACTGATTAGAATGAATGTATACCTTATGACAGGTTACTAATTCTAATTGATTTAGTAAAAAAAAAATGTTTCTATGCTTTGGACTTAACATTTAATTACACTATTTTCAGAAGTCTACATTTATTAAATAACAAATAATGCTTTCAGTTAAATTTATAAAAAAGCAAACACTGTTTTGCAGACTTGTCTTCCCTTACAAGACCTTAGAAAACCGTTAAGTGCCTTTCATCTTTATGTTCCCATTACCTACATCATCAACGCGCTGCATTGTCTGAATAGCGGCCAGGTTATTTTTATGACAAAAACATTTAAATTAATCTTCAAATTAAAATAAAGGACACCTTTCAGTAAGAACTACAGGATCACCAAAATGTTAAAATGTTGTTGGATTCCTCTATAATCACTTTAGTGTCTCCTTATTTTTGAAAAAACAAAACTTATACAAATAAAGTTTAACTTTTCTTGGTTCCTCAAGTCTCCTTCTACTCTGCAGAATAAAGTGTTAATTATGCAAGGTAACCCTATACTGTGCCCTAAACCTTAGTCATATAAAATGCTCATTAAATACCCTTTCAAAGATCTGAAATGAATTTAGCAGTACTTTTCCATTTATAACTTTGGGGAATGCTTAAGGATTACTAGAAGTAATGCTCATCAATTTTAACAAACCCTTTCTGTTTAGAAAAAAGTAATTTCTGCCCTGCAGTCCTTGCCAACTTTTGTTTCCAATATAAGAATATGAAAAATCATTGATTGTGTTTTGTGTAATAGCATCTTTATCAAACTAAAATGCTAATTCAAAATAACTCAGTACACTTAAATCTTTTCTTTAAAATAAAAACTTCTGGCTCAATGCACAGTAAGAATAGTTGCCTACATTTGGTAATCACAAACTGTCATCTGCCATAGCTAAAAATAGTGTCAGCCTGCATTGCATGCCTTACATGCAGAAGTCATCCAATTACATTTTGCCTCAAATCAAATTCTTATGTTCTTCTTTGAATAGCCTGAAGTCAGGTTTCAATTTTAAAGGCTTTTGTCTGGGGGGAGGGGTGGGGGAGAGTTGAACTGGCCGTTCCTAAAAATACTAGGACAGGGAATGGCTGGCAGAAAAATACCTACTTTTGAAGCAAAAGCAAATATTAAGTTCTCTTTAATAACACCAGGTGAGGAATGAGAATGGCAGTTAAATAGGAAATAAATAAATATATATTAGAATGGTATTAAAATTTTAGTTGTTTTGTACAATGTTTACAGTAAGTAATTATATATTTATTAGGAATCACAATCCTTAATCAAATGCTTCCCAATTGCCAGGAAAAGTAATTAGAATTCAGAATTGATCATTAAGTACTACATAGTAGTAAGCTTTTATCTCAACATAGTAAGCATTCACCTGTCAAATAAATGACAGGCAAAGGTCCAGAAAAAGTATCTGTGTAGAGTTTAGATCTTTTCACAAAGAGATTAAGAGGACCTTGAGTCCTGTTTCTTCGTTCAGGTTAGTATCAATATGATCTGAGAAGATAATGTAATCTCTGTTTCCCTGTGTGTAAAATTAGAAAAACAATACCCACCTAAGAAATTATTTAAGGCTGAATGGAAATTTCACAAAGGGAAATGCTTGGTGAACTGAACACACTAAATAAAGGTACTAAAGCTCAAGAGATAACGTCAAGTAAGGCAATCAAATATTAAATGTAATGCTTAGCTAAGCCCTGATTTTTTTAAAAAAAGTGAATTCAACTTTCTCTTAAAGTATGTCTAAAGAGGTTTCAATTAGCTAGTCTCAGGTTGATGAGTACCTGTTATTGCTACAAAAGTAACTCAACCAAATACCTGGCAAACCAGCATCTCTCTTGGCGAGATATCTCCTCTTCCTTTAAATAGTTTTTAAACGATACATGAAAAATTTCAGGTCCTGTCTCTTCCCCTAAATCTTTCCTATCTTACTTCAATATTCAGTAACATTACAGTGCTTTGGCTAATTTGAACCACCACACCTAAGAAAATAACACTTTACACGACAAATAGCATAATAAACAAACAGGAGAATTTCTATACTTCCCCTTTCTACAATAATTTTGTAATCTCCCAGTCTGAGCAAGACACTGTGCTGAGTACATTGTATACATTATCTCATTGTATACATTATCTCATATGTGACACAAATATATGTGTACATTTGTAATGTCAACCTATTGTTAAATAAATAGTGTAGGGTTACAAACTGAAATTCAAGTCTGACCATGAAGGTTTTACTCTATTATACCTTTTGTATTTAAAAGACTATATTAATACTCAAGTTTGCTTTTTATCCTACTCGAGAATACCAAATAGTGTTTCAACCTTAGTTTAAATAATTGAGGCCAGAGATAAAATTTACTAACACTATGAGTAGAGTTATAAGTGAGACCAATAAATTTCATTAAGAGATTCAATGATAGGAATAAACCATGTTTTGTTTAAATTCCAAATTGTTTTCTAGAAGCAATCTAAATTGTTCTCACTTTAAAAATAAATTTATACTATAAATAACTATATATGTAATTACATATACATAAAAACTATAAAAGAAAATAGATAAAAAGACATGGGTGAGTTTTTAGAATGATATAAAATTTTTAAATAAGCAATAAACTTGACAAAGAGAGCATATAAAGCAATGAAAAGATACATGCCATTTCTAGAAAATCTCCAGCAAACAGATGTCAAACATAATGATGTTAAGTTAATGCTTACTATTCATTTTATAAAAAACCAATCCCACACTCAGGATAGAACCCAAATATTATTACTGAGAACAAATGGCCTTTACAACTGAAACAGTTTTCAACACTGAGTGTGTTTTCACATACATACTCCTTTCCCCACATAACATAAACTAAAATGTGGTTTGTGATTTAGAAATATATATATTTCTAGCTCTCTAGTAACCAACACTCTTCAAGGAGTACAGGATTCTCTTACCCAAGTTTAGTATTGTTAAATGAGTCCCTGCAGTTAAGAAGCTGCATAGGAAAAAAAATGTTCATAAATGAGAAAACATCCACTAAGCAATCTTCAAAATTAATCTATGCTCATAAATATCCCTTACTGTTTAAATTCACCATCCAGCCTCACTCATTACCTAAATGTGTCTTGTCAGATAAAACCACCCAAATCAACAGTACAAAACTGCAAATCTTCCTGTTAAGATTAAATTCCACAAAGTTAATGTGAGTGATGGTGGAGAATTGCTCCAAAAAACACTGATAGTCCAATAGGCACTTCAAAACAGAGCCTCTCACTTCAAAAGATTAGGAGGAGCCCCCAGGAAAGTAAATTTTTAAAGCACTAAACATTTTTTGCAAAGGGACATTATATATGATCCACCGTGAAATTCAACCATAAAGCTAAAGAAGTCATTTTGTGCTGCTATACAATTTTGTGGCAAAAATTACACTCCCTGAAATTCCAAAAACCTGATTCATCCTCTATTTATTCCAAAACCTTGCACACAACTGCAATTATAAACTAAATTATGTTAAAAATGAACTAAAATAAACTTAGTTTCATAGTTATTGGTTTTTATGTTCGAGATAACGTCAATCAAATCTTTTTTTTTTTTTTTTTTTTTTTAAGACAAGGTCTCCCTCTGTCACCCAGGCTGCAGCACAGTGGCGCCATCATAGCTAACTGCAGCCTCAACTTCCTGGGCTCGAGCAATCCTGCCACCTTAGCCTCCAGAGTAGCTGGGACTATAGGTGTGGACCACCACACCAAGTTAATTTTTTTTTAATTTTGTAGCAACAGGGCCTCCCGATGTTGCCCAGGCTGGTGTCAAACTCCTGGGCTCAAGTGATCCTCCCACCTTGGCCTCCCAAAGTGCTGGGATTATAGGCATGAGCTACAAGGCCCAGTCAGTGGTCTTTTTTCCTGTATTTCAAGTAGAAAACGGCTCAATATGCTGCAGGAACATAAAAACTACCTATGGCTGTTTACTGTCTTCTAAGGATAATATGAATTCCTCTAAGAGAAAAGTGAAGTTCAACAACACCACACATGCTTCATTTATAAATTAATTAAATTCACCAGTTTCGCTCATTAATTCATGTGGTTTTCAGTATTTCCCTCAATCCCACACCCTATTTCCAACTTTACTGAGAGAACAAATAAAAAAGGGCAGAATATAGTTCTAATTTCTCACTCCTAGTTTTTCTAAACCATGATAATCTCCTCTTTATAGAATAATCCTATATTTAATTTCATTTTCTCTAAGGTAAAACTAAATACATATCTTCTCTTTAAGTATGCTGGATATACATGACTCTCCCTACTTGCACTCACTTTAACAATTTCCAATTGTAAAGAATGTTAAAATGAGAACTTTTCCTATGACAAGTCTGTATTTCTGATAATTTCTTTTTTTTTTTTGGAGACTGTAGCCCAAGCTGGAGTACAGTGGCGCAATCTAGGCTCACTGCAACCTCTGTCTCGGGGGATCAAGCAATTCTTAGGCCTCACCCTTCTAAGTAGCTGGGACTACACGTATGTGCCACCAAACCCGGCTAGTTTCTTTATTTTACTAGAGACGGGGTTTCACCATGTTGCCTAGGGTGGTCTCGAATTTGTGAGCTCAGGAGATCCGCCCGCCTTGGCCTCCCAAAGTGCTGGGATTACAGACGCGAGCCACCGCACCTGGCCTTTGATAAATTTTGATAAGCATGCAGTTTATTGTAAATTGCTAGAATTGTTCAAGACCTACATAAAGAGAAACTTAAAATTAGAAAATAAACTGGTTCAATGTATAATTTACTACAGTTTAAACTTTCCTTCTTGTTGGCACCAGAGCTTAAAATCAGCAGGCACTAAGTCTTAGAAACAGGAAATTACTGCTCAGAATCCTATTTTCTATTAACAAAAACTAAATGGAAAACCATACTGTGTCATTACTCTAGAAACTTGAACTTAATATACTGGAGTTGGGGGAGGAGGGGAACTCAAAGCAAATTACTAGTTCAAAACAGAATGAACTTAATAAGTATATCTGTTATATTTATTCTTCCATAACCTTATATACCTATTGTACACACAATATAAATGTTCACTGAAATCAATTAACAGTACAACGAAACAGGGTATTCATATCATGAATAGAATAATCTATTCAAAACTATTTTAGATTTAGGTCAAAGACAATAAACAGGAGTATACAACAAAAAAAGTTATAATTCCAAACATTCTATGAAAAAAACAGAATTTTAGTAAGTCTGTAGTCAGAGAGTAGAAATTTCAAAATCTACTTCAATGCCTAATTCTTAATGATGGACTTTGAATATTATGATTAATATTTGATAATTTTTATTTTCAAATTGCTTTGAGCTTCTTAAGTAAATGTTATATAGAATAAATATGATAGTGATATGGTATTTGAAGAAACACAACACAATAATATTTTAGTGTCTAGAATACATCAAATGCCTAAGTGGCAGCTCAAAAAAACTTGAAAGCCATGAAGCAGATTAAATACACACACACATACACGCACACACACAAATATGTCACCCTTATTCATAATAGAGCAGAGAAATAAATATAAATGAGGTGTTGGACACTGCTCCAAGGATGCAAAGAAAAGTACTGCCTAAATTAGACATCATCCTTTAGCCCAAATTTTAGCAAGAGATGGGACGAAGGGAATACAGTCAGCCCTCTCTCTGTATCTGCGGGTTCCACATCTGCAGATTCAACTAACTGTGGATGGAAAAATGTAGTTAGGCCTATGATGGCTGCATCTGTACTAAACAAGTACTGACGTTTTCTTGTCATTATTCCCTAAACAATATAACAACTATCTACATTGTAAAAAGTAACTCAGAGATGATTTCAAGCATGCAGCAAGATGTGCGTAGGTTATATGAAAATACTGCACCATTTTATTATAAGGGACGTGGGCATGTGTGGATTTTGGTATCCATGGTGTGGGGGGATACAGGGTAGAGGGCTGGAAATAATCTCTTGCAGATACTGACATAGCTGTAAATAAAAAGGGAACTTAGGGGACACCCAGAGAACAAATTTAAGAATTCTATTCACTGCCTAGATATTCTGCCTACATCCAAGCATGGAATCCCATCCTTAAAGGACGAAAAGAAATTATTCTCCTGGACCAGGAAATTCCCACTAGGCTTAACCTTTTAACAATACGTGTACTAAATCACTACATACCTATCTTCTTCCATGATTAGTGTGACAGACAACTACCTGCCTTTTTTATTGCAGTGAGGACAATACGAAAGAAGTATATGACAATAATATGCCACAACTAGACTATGCACAAATAAAGTATCAAAGCATGGGCCATTTTAGCTTTTATACTTTTCAATCTTTGGTTACTCAAGGGGAAGTATAAATTACAAAATAAAAACAACAAAGGCTTCATGCCACCATGGACCTGCGGCATGGTCCTGACCAATATCTAAACTCTCATTTTCTTGGTTTCCTTATCAGTAAAATAAGAAAGTTGGAATCTTGAATTTACAGAAGTTCCTTAAGTTACTTAATTGTTCCTTTAAGAAGGGAAGAGGTGGGGAATCCTTTTTCTAATTTCTCCCACTTGAAAACACATTTAAAAATTTTCCAAAAATTTATGTGGATTTAAGGCCAGAAGTAAACCTGGCTGAACAATGGAGCTCTCAGCCTTTCCCTTCATTGAGAAGCTGCACCGAGTCAATCAGAAGACCTAGTGATGAAGCCACCACTGTTTTCAGCCTTCAAAAAAAATTTGGAGGCTAGAAAAAGAGCCAAGATACGTATGTATAAATAATTGTAACAGAAAATACAAAATGAGACCCCCTATGCCTCCCTTAGGGGAAAAAAAAAAGTACAAAATGAAAACCCAGAGATGGGAGGGAGGAACACCGAACGACCTCCCCAAGGAGGTTTAGTGAACACCTCAGGAGAACTGGCCCTTTGATAAGGACTACTTGGGCAAAATGAAATCGGAAGAAAGAGCATTCAAGGTGGAGAGAAAAACACAAGTAAAGGCAAAGAACAGGCATGTTTCGGGAACAAGTCCTTCAATGTGGCTAGAGACAAGGAGTAAGGAAAGATGAAATTAGAAAAGTTGGGACTAGTCCATGGAATGCCTTTTAAACGTCCAGGGTAGACAGTATAAACTCCATTTGAAAAGTAAGTAAAGGAAAACCCCTTAAGTGCCATGATTAGAGCTGTACTTTGGAAGAGTAATTTTAATTTGGCTGTGACACATGTAATTTAGTAGGAAGACCAGTTAGGAGTCCTAGTAAGGATTAGGAGTACACAGACTTGCGTAAATAAAATAGAGAGGCTATTTCTATCATTGCTCCCACTCCTTACACATTCTTACAAAGCTGGTTCTTATAAGTAATTTAATGAGTTAACACTGACAAAACAGCTATCTTAGAGTGAAAACTATTAAGAAAGGAATACATACTATTTAACCTCAGCCACAGATCCATGGTAGACACTCGCATTCATTGATGAAAGTAGCAATTTGTACAATCTTTCCGGAGAGCAGTTTGGTAACAGGCACCCAAAGACTAAATACCATAACCCAGAAATTTGGAAATAATCATGAATAGAAACAAAGACTTATATTCTGTTATAATCATTTTGGCATTGTTTTTGCAGGTTGAATATTCCTGTAATACTTGGAACTAGAATATGTTAGAATATTTGGAAATATTTTGGAATACTTGCATATACGTAATGAGGTATCTTGTGAGTGAGGCCCAAGTCTAAACATGCAATTCATTACGTTTCATCTACACATCATATCCATAGCCTGAAAGTAATTTTATGCAGTATTTTATATAACTATCTGCATGAAACAAAGCTTGTGTTAAGTACTTATGTGTGGAATTTTTGACTTGTGGCATCACATCAGTGCTCAAAGTTTCAGACTTTGGAGCAGTTTGGCTTTTAGATTTTCAGATTAGGGATGTTCAACCTGTACTTGCAAAACGTTACCAGTAACTTGGTTTAACTAGATGGAACTAAAAGACTGTAGTCATTAAAATAATGTAGAGTATTTAAAAAATAAAAAGATATTTCCCCACTTAATGGAGGAAAAAGACTACGGAATAAAATATACCACATAACCCTCCCAACACACACACCCTGTTAAAAAGATGCCCCAAAACCATTCTCTATGTGATGTTTTATTCTTCTACTTACCTTCTAAATTCTCTGTAACACATACATATGTCGTGCTGCACTAAGCCAAGATCTAGACGATGTATCTAATGAATGCCTAAACATTCAGTTTTAACGAAGTTTAGAACTAAAAAGAGAGTCCTTCTTCCAATGAGTAGGCTCTGTAATTGGTTAATGCCAAAGTTCCTTTTTGGATATTTTTTGGCCTTCCCAAGAAGTAAGGCATTTCAAACACCAAGAGCCCTGCCCTTCTCTACCAAAATGTCAGTATGAGCTATACTCAAGGCTTTCAAAAAATGTCAAGTAGCTAATCCAAGTAAAGATCAGGGAGACCTAAAAGAATCTCTGCTCGAAAGTATGCTGCAGAAATGCTCCAAAGCTAGTTTGTCTTGAGACATAATTAAATTGAGTTTTAATGCTAGAAACATTTCTTTCCCTATCTTACAGAAATTTCTCTCAAGGGTCATCTCTGGCACATTAACTGACAAATCCAAAGAGTACTGTAGCAATAAAGAACAGTTTGCACCTACGTTTAAAATTTAACAAGATTCACATCCATTTCTCCCTCATATTAACCAGCTTCTCCTATAGTATAATTGCCCATTCCTTCTTGAAAATTCTTTCTCTGCTTAGTATCAGTGAAACTACACTATGCTGCTTCTTGTACTGCTTTATAACCTCATCTTTCCTGATGCCACAGACCTCCCTAACTTAGGTTTTTAGGCTTTCCTTTCTTAATTGACAGTTCTTTCAGTGCAAATCTCCTCACACAGTATTCACCTGCCTCACTCTGCATTTGACTCCCAGTTCTTTATCAGTAAACCTGTCATTACTCTGAGCTTCCCAGATGTTCTATCATCACTTGAAAGTGTCTGAAACCTAACTTGGCATCTTTTCTATTTTAGCTCTATTTCTACTAATACTAAAGGACTATCACTGCCAATGGTTCACTCTAATTCAAACTTTATGTTGTCTCTTGAGTCTTTCCACCTCATCCTGGTCCTACAAATCTATACCAAATGCCAAGTATTCCTTCCTTGAATTTCTCAAATCTGCCACTTCCTTTTCCTTCCTATGTCAGGCCAAACTCAAGCCTATCTGCTTTAAATCTGGGCACAGCTACAGTCATCCTAACTGGTGTGCCTATAAGTTATTCTCCCCAGTTGATCTTATGCAGCACCCAAATGAATCTTTCAAAACTGCTATCATGTACCATTCCCTACTTTAAAACTTCCAAAGCCTTTTTATTTATTTTACAATTAAACCCAAAACTCAATGTCTTTTGTGGTCTGGCCCAGGGTATCTTGCCATAAAATCAGAGAACCTCTCAACTGAACCCTGGACATCATGCAAACGAGGAAATGAAGACCAAAAAGGGTAAGTTTCTTATTCTAGCCAAAATCAAAAAATACCAGAACCAAGACTTAAACCCTACATCACCATGTTGCAAATTTGCCCAACAACATGAATTACACCAGGATGCTTAATATATTGATTGCCGGGCCCTATAAAATCTGATTTGACAGTTCAGGAGAATCTGAACTATCAAATTTTTTAGAAGCACCAGATGATTCTAAGAAACCTCATTTAGATCATCTAGATTTTCTACATTCTTTGACCACACCAATCTGATCTTTCAACTCCCATCCTAAATATTGTTATATCCTGAAAGTTGTTTACTGTCTCAATTATACCTTTTTAGTGGTTACATCATTCTCCTTCCCCACCCAAAGCCCCAGGCCTACCCATTCTTTCCTATTTTAAGCTCCTAAAAATCTTTTGACTACCGTAATCAAAATTCTCCATAAAACCCTAATAATCAAATACTATATAAAGGTCATTTGTCACAAGAAACAACAGAAAATATGAAGAATATATGAAAGAATGCAAATTATTATTTTTAGCTTGAAAGACCAAATATCTTAAATACTAATCAGGAAACATGCACACACACACACACACACCCCCACCTTTTAAAGAACACTGAAATCAGAGCATCTCTCACATCTGTCACTATACTATACTGGTGGTCAGGGGGAGAATGCAGTAGAAAAATGCTTAAGTACATTTTTAAAATTTACCTATACCCTAGATTAGGCTCCTTCTCTGCTGTCAAATTTTTTTTTTTTTTAATGAGGAAAAACTCATTCCTTGGTATCTTCCAACTTCTCAGTGATTTCCAATTTAAACCTTACTCTGCAATCTTAACTACTACTCTGTAACATTAAAATATAATTTAACCATTGAATCAGAAAAACAGGCAAAGTTAGTCTTACTGACCAAAACAGCCAGACAAGTACTAAAAAATATTAGGCCATTCCACTTACAAAGTGAGGCTCCCCAGAGATATCCAGGAGTAAATTCAGTTTTACATTTGGTGCCTAAAAATAATAATAAAAAAAAATCTGGAAAACTATGAACTACATTGGATCTTAATTTCTCCTGTGTCACAATATCCTTAGATTACTTCAACAAATAAAAAACTTAAGATATTATTTAATGGTCTAATACTTAAGTTATTAATAAAGAGCCTTAATAGTTGCAGAATGAGCCCTGATATGACTTTTCACCTACTTTTAAGGCCTCTATTTATTGTATTATCACTGGTATCATTTTCACTTAGCAAAATCTACCATGTATCAATTCATCAATTTGTAATGATAACAGCTAGCAGCATGAAGACATACAAAACCTTCTATTTAAGCTCACATGTATAGAAACCCTAGACAAAAATCCAAAGCTGTACTGTTTTCTATTCTTTTTTAAGTTGCAACCATAAAAATCTTACCAATGTCTCAATATGATCTCAATTTTAAATTCACCTTTTCCCCATGTCTTTATTGAAAAAAAATTTTAAAGGATATTGTAAAAGTTACTCTAATTAGCTCTACATACTGTTTTCAGAAATACTGTTGCCAATCCTGCTTGAAGGAAATAATTTTTTTTAATTATAAAACTTGAATGTAGCCAGGAAAAAAATTGCTTATGTAGAATGTCTGTTTGGGCTACTTAAAAATAGCCTTAATAATTTTAAGTTAATTTAAGTGGTCAGCTATACAGCCTACCACCTTCTTAAAAAAAAAAAAAAGGTAGCTTTCACCATTTACATAATAAAATATTCTTTAAATATTCATTCTAGTCAACATTTTACCATTTACAGGCTTAAATTCTTATACAATGATCCACTGAGATTTGAAAGGATCTGGGCTTTCAAGGGGGAGGAAAAGGGATCAAAATCACTGATTGGTTATTACAAGGACAAAGGTCAGTGACTTAATATAGATATGCATTTGAAATTACTGTGTAATTATACCGTGTGTAATCTGAATGATTTCAAGATGCATATAATGTGATTAAAAGAAAGTTGGTAATAATTTTAGAGGTTCAAATCAGATTTTCAAAGAAAAGAGGTTTACTGCAAACGCAGTATCTTGCTACCTACAAACCTTTACATAGAATTTCAACTACACCAAGTAAGGTTTTTTAAAATAGTCATGGAAAATATGTCACTATGAAATACAAAAACAGCAATGTATATTTACCACATCTAAGTGACGAACAGATGAAATCTGTTAGATCTATACTGTTTACAATGTGCAAGATTAGAGAACAGAACCTAAACGACAGGACTGAAAAGACTAAACCAAATGCCAATGGAACAGAACAACATGACATTTTCGGGTATACAACCAAATGTAAAAACACACTAGATAGCTGTTTTAATCCTTTATCCTTAAACTCTTCATAGGTTTCACTTTCAATCCAAAATATCTAAATTGCAAAGCTTATTCACAGAAATACATTAGTGGTCACATACAAAAACTGAAGAAATAAGAGGTTAAAAAGCACATATACCCTTGTCCTTCCAATTTTTCTTCTGACCGTCCATCTCTTGTCACAATCAGTGCCTTGCAGCTCCAATTATTAATTATGCATACCAACAGAAAAGCTGTAACAGCACAAATCTACTCCCTGAGACATGAAATACCCGTTTCCTCAACCGAAGTCTGCAGTCTCCTCTGCTGCACAACTGCAGCAGGACTGAAGTCACCTGATGTCTTCTGGGTGTGGAGCAGTCTGACGCAGTGCAATCTGTAACTAGGCTACTAATACTCCAGCATTTAATGCTTTCCTTCTATCTGTTGATTGTTCTAGGCATTTGCCTTGTTGCTCCTACCAAATGGAGCTGCATTTGAAGGGGAGGGCAGGCTACCAAAAGAAAGGAAATGAGGGTTGCTCTTATAACAGAACCAACCACTGAATGTTTTGAAATGCACTTAAAGCCATATGCAGTTTTCTTTTATTTATTTTTTTAACAAATGGTTGAATTATGCTGCTGGTTTTCAATTTCATTTAAAACTCTAAAATTAATGGCTACCACATAAGATAAAAATTGACTGATCAAACGGTAATACCCTAAATTTCAAGCTTGTGAAACGATGAGTCTCCTTAATTTCTCCTAAGTTTATTAAGATGAAAAACATTCAGCATTTTGCACCTTATGAAGGGACAGGCAGAAAATAAAAGTCAAATTACTAATGTTTATTGAACATATTACTGGAACAGAAAACAGACTTCAATTTTAGCAACTTAATCTTTCTAATGTCTTTTTTCCTCTTTTACAATTATGGAAAATCCAGAGACTTACAAATATATACTAACTCTCAATCATCACCTGCTCCAACTCAATCTTTCAATAAATATTTATTAGACACCACTACAGACACTATCTATTAATAGATTCTTAGCTTGGGGAGATATTCATGTGCTAATGATATCATTTGCCATGGGAAAATGACAGAAAAGCAAACTATAATTTTATTTTATTTTTCTGACACAGGGTCTCGCTCTGCTGGAGTGCAGAGGTGCAATCATGGCTCACGTGGCAACGTTTACCTCCCAGGCTCAAGTGATCCTCCCACCTCAGTCACCACAGGCATGTGCCACCAGGCCCAGTCAATTTATTTTTTATTTTTAAACTTTTATTTTTTTTTTTATAGACGAGGTCTCCCTGTGTTGCCCAAGCTGGTCACAAACGCCTGGGCTCAAGCAATTCTCCTGTCTCAGCCTCCCAATGTGCTGGGATTAACAGGTATGAGCCACCAAACCTGGCCTAAAATTTTACTGAAAAATATAAAAACAAATCTATGTAGAACATTTCTAAAATTTTTGTTCAACTTTATAAAACTGATTTTCATTCCAGTGCAGTGTCTCTACTTATGTTCAACAATCGGTTTACCCGATGCTTATATCTGCCTAAGCAGAAAAGGCAGTAACAAATCAGCTAAAATATTTTAAAATGCAATTTGCAAAAACATTATATGTAGCCTATGTACAAAAACACATACTTAAAACTGTATAGCTACAATGAAATGGAGATAGTATTTTCTGGAACTTGCTATAAAACTGTGGGCTGCAAAATCCTTACTATCAGAAGTGGCTTGAAGTTAATATATACACCTACTATGTACTCACAAACATTAAAAAAAAATGTCTATGCACTCACAAACATTAAAAAAAAATGTAAGAGTTAAACATAGAACTAAAATTAGTAAAATGAGAGAGAGGAAAAAGGAAGTGGCTTGAATACCAACGGCACATTTATTTCTCTATCTGCCTCTCTAACTCCAAACATAAATAAAGAAAACGCATTTTTAAAAGAGCCCAGTATTCTCAGTTCAAGTTAATATTTAACTTTAAACTTTACTCACTGAACCCTTGCATAATGTGGTATTTGAGAACCCGGTCAAGTCATAGCATGGCCTGAAAATGCCTGGCCTCTCACAACAACATTCAGAATCTCAAACTATTTGGTAAATACAAAATACTAATTTTCTAATATCAAGTCCCTTAAAACTGAAAGCCAATAATTAATTAGCATTAGAATAAAGTACTCAACTATAGTACCCAAACACTATTTTCAAGTCGGAGATTACTTCACTAGTAGAAGAAAAAAGATTTATTGAGATCAAGTTACTTGGCACTTAAGACTACTCGTATCTTCTGTGGACTTGATTTGGCTTAACAATTTAAAAAAACAGTCTGAGAGGGGCAAGAATGTGTAATAAAACATACTCACTCATCTAAATATTAAACCTACTTAATAGCATCGCTGGCAGATTAAAAAGTCAAAACAGGAGCCCTGAAGTTCCGTAAACATTTCAACCTACCTAGTGATATCTACTTCTTTAATTTTTATGGTCTTTTTATAAGTGTACAAGGAAAACCAGCTTGTGGAAATCAACTGACATTTTGCCCACTTCTTTCTTATAAAGTTTTTCAACTAGACTTAAAGTTTGGTAAGCTAAGCAAAGAAGTGCTTAAATCTGAAAAATTGATATGACACAAATTTATTAAAGATGTAAACCCAGATGGGCTATGTTTATTGTGAGAATCGTATAATCTTTACTAAAAATAAAAGGCTTTAGGACATTGCCTGACAAAAAGTAGGCACTATGTAAGTGCTATTTACTTAGCAGTATGCTAAAAATAACAAACTAAGAGGCATCAAGACAAGTAAGGCACATCTAAGGAAGCTCATATATTAAGTCATTCAACTCTAGGCAATAACCCAATCTTCCTAAACAGAATTGCCCCTCCCATACACAAACTATTGTCCTTGCTACATAGTTCTATTATTTTCCAGCTGAGAAAAATTTACATACAAATTGTTTAGAGGTCCTAATCCACATTAAACCCCAACTTAACAAGTCAAATAAAGGACATAAATCTGTTAAAAACTTACCCTCATTTATTTTGTTTTCCTTCAACTACGTAACTTTAAAAAAAAATTAAAAGTTCTTTCAAGGACAATTTTCAAGTAGATCACATATGTCCCAACTTGCAGAATAGCATTTTGATTATTTGAGACAGGAAACTCATTTCCCTTCAAAGTAAAGCCTCAAAAAGAAGAGGCCACAGAAAACTCCTTTATTTATACTGCAAGTCAATAAACATGTTGTATGAATTCTAAGCCCTATTTTATATTGTGTGTTTGTGCAGGGGAGAAGATGGGGAAAGTATTCTCCTTTTCCTGAACTCAAAATCAGCTTTACACATAACCTTTGAAATAAACTGTTCAAAGTTCATATTTGGCAATTTCCCACTCCTCAATGTCCATGTCCCCAGTATCCCCTTCTCCTAGGCATGACCAAAAAAAAAAAAAAAAAAAAAAAAAAAAAATAAAAGATTAAAACTTCCCCAAGCACATATCCATAATGCTTTTCCAAAGGGTAATATGCTCTAAAATGACCTACATTGTTTCTCTTCTCACATCTCAAATCAAAACTCTAGTTTCCTTAGTGCACTTACCACTTAAGTAGGAAAATTATATGAATAAATCAATTCCTACTAAACAAAAAACTCTTTTGTGACCTCAGAAACTGTGTGTATGTTTTTTGGGTTTTTTTTTTTTTTCTCGGGGTGGGGGGTGGGGGTGATCGTATGTAACTGGTGAGACTTCAAACAGTAGAAAGTTATATTTTAGATTTTAGAACAGGCAGCACTAGGCAAGGGTAAGTCCGCCCCAGCCAGCTCTTAATCTAAGACAGTCTTCCTTTTCCATTTCTTTCTTTCCTCTACTTCTGCACCCAAGAAAAACTCAGATTTTTATTTTGCTTCCTTTTCTTTACAACATTTAGAGATGCAAGGGAAAGAAGGTGGGAGAGAAGCAATGATTTTGATTGAAAATGCTACTCTTGAAGTTAGAGACTGCTTACGTACACTGCTCTTGGGAGCTAAAATAATTTCTACTTTCCAGCCACAGAAAACAGGCATTTTTTTTAATTAAGAAACAATTATAGCTACACAGTTTTAAACTTATTTCCAAATTTAATTATTCTGAACTACACAAAGCTATGAAACTAACATGTTTCATTACTGAAAAAGAGTTAATTTTTAAAACCCTATCATATGCTGTAATATAATGCCCTCTATGGACTAAATTACAGCACTTCAACATTAACTACTGAATTTAAATCTTAACTGGAAAAAGATTTTAGTCTAGAAAACGAATGACAGTACAAGTTCAAATAGCAAAACAGCAAGGATTTTAAAGTCTGTAAACAATTTAACATAAGCTACTAAAAATGAATACTAAAATTCATAGAGAAATTGAAAGTGACACTATTTATGAAAATGTGCTTCTTACATTACAAACTAAAATAAATATACAAATATTCTTAAACACCCAAAGCATTTTAAAAATTTTTTATATAAAAATATAAAACACTTCACAAATTTTGTGTCATCCTTGTGAAGGGGCCATGCTAATCTTCTCTGTATCATTCCAATTTTAGTATGTGTGCTGCTGAAGCAAGCATGCTTTTCATTTTATTTTATTTTTTTGAGATGGAGTCTCGCTCTGTCGCCAGGCTGGAGTGCAGTGGCGAGATCTCAACTCACTGCAACCTCCGCCTACCGAGTTCAAGTGATTCTCCTGCCTCAGCCTCCAGAGTATCTAGGACTACAGGAGTGCACCACCACACCCAGCTAATTTTTGTATTTTTAGCAGAGGCAAGGTTTCACCATGTTGGCCAGATGGTCCCGATCACCTGACCTTGTGATCGCCCACCTCAGTCTCTCAAAGTACTGGGATTATAGGCATGAGCCACCATGACTGGCCTCAAGCACGTATTTTTAAATTCTGAATTCAAAAATTAATAGTCACTAGGCTCTAAACAGATCTTCTTAAACTTTAATGTCTTCATTTCAGTATCCAGTTTCGGGGGAAATCTTTAAGGTCATTTCATAATGTTTATTATAGTATGATTAAAGCCTTTGCTTGATTTGATACAAGATGTCAATATTCAAAATTGTCTATAAAAATTTTAAAGTCATCTGTGCAAAGCAATATCTACAGCTTGCTAATTTCTCTGTCCAACTGAATTTATTCCATATAGTCAATTATAGATCATTCCACAGACTTGATTTTCCATCTACAACACTAGATGGCACCAACACCCATAGTCTACAGCTGATTGCCCAATTCACAGAAGGCAATCTGGCAAACATTAATTCCGGCTTTTCCATAGGATTGTTGCTGGGCACTAATGAGCTAGATCAAAATATGGGAGTAGGAAAACAACTCTTATCACACACAAAAAAAATCTCAAATCAGAATCCAAAATAAATTTTAAATAGATCAAAATAAGGGTAAAATTAAAACTGTAAGTAAATTAAAAATATGCATTTTCCTTTGTGAAAATTAAAAATGTCCACTGAAATGTAAACTAAAAATCTTTTAGGATACTGAGGGAAAACTGTAACACAAAAGTTTACATCCTTTATATGTAAAGAATTCTCATAAAATCAGGAAAAAAAATGAATACCTAATTTTAAAATGGGCAAAGGGTATGAACAAGCAAATCACAGAAGAAATACAAACTGCCAACATGTTCACATTAATTAATAACCAAAGATCAAAACAGCAAGATACTACTTGCACCTATCAAACTGGTAAAGGGCTTTTAAAAAATACCAAGTACAGAATGTCTGAAAGAATACTTAAGGAACAAGTCATAATAGGTAACTCTATGAAGGAGCACTAGGCAGCTGGACAACAGATGAAGAAGTGTGACTGTCACTGTACTTTTGAATTTCGTATAATGTAGAAATATTATTAAAAAAATATCAATTGTTAGTGAAAGTAGACAAATGGGTGTTTTCTTATTCTGATACACGGGTAAAAATTTGTGCACCTTTTCTGGTGGCCAATTTTTGTAGCCATCCTTACAAATCCTCATGCCCACTAATGTAGGTTTTTATTTCGAATAATTTATGGAAAATAACTAAAGGATATGTAAAACATATTTAAATATTAAGAGGATAATAGCATTATTTATCAATAAAAAAGGAAAAATCTAAGGGTCCAACAATAGCAAAGGGACTGGTTAAAGAAAAATCCATACTAAGGAACATGAAGTACAAAAAATCAGCAGCAGAATATTTAAAGACAGGGAAATGTTTGCATTATATAAGACATTGCTAAATTTTTTTAAAACTTACAAACAATATGTAGAGTATGATCCCGATTTCATAAAACACTTTATTACATTCTTAAAAATACACATATGCGGCCAGGTATGGTGGTTCACACCTTTAATCCCAGCACTCTGGGAGATGTGCAGATCACTTGAGGTCAGGAGTTCAAGACCAGCTTAGCCAACATGGTAAAACCCTGTCTCTGCTAAAAATACAAAAATTAGCCAGGCATGATGGCCCACATCTGTAATCCCAGCTACTCAGGAGGCTGAGGCATGAGAATCACTTGAACCCAGGAGGCAGAGGTTGCAGTGAGTCGAGATCCTGCCACTGCTGCTCCGCCTGGGTGACAAAGTGAGACTCCGTCTCAAAAAAACAAACACATGTGCATTGAAAGTAGACTAGAATAACATATTCTAAAATATTAACACTGATTATGTCTGGGTAGTATTGTAATTTTTTTCATCTCAATGCTTCAATATTTTTAAATTTTGTACAATGAGCGTGTACTGTATGTCAGACTGCTTCATAAACTGTTGCCCTAACTCATAGTTATCAAGTCCTTGAAAAAAATCCTTATTGTTAAAATACTGAAGCTCAAATAGAATAAAACATTTGCCAAGGGTCATACAGCTCATCAGTGAAAGGGACAGAATTAGAACTCAGGTCTGTAAAATGCCTAAAATTGAGTTAAAAAAAAACCATATTATATTTAGCAGGAATCTCTCTTTTATGGTACATATTTATTTTCAATCTGTATTGGACCACAGTAAACACTAAATAAATCCTAATTTAACAATGTCACTTTTTAAAAAGTAAGTATACTCATTTCCTTTATTAACTATAGTCAGGTTCTAATTTAGCTATACTTTACTGATAGCCTTCCAGTTAAGATTAACTAGTTATCATACTTAAAGTCCAACTTATATCCAAATTTTCCAAATATATTTGCTTAATAAAAATATATTGTGGCCAAAATATCAATACTTAGTATCTATGGTACTTCAGTTAAAAAACTCAAAGGCTATATACTTTTTAATTAAGAAAAATATTTTAAGTCATAAGAATATCAAAATAATTCTTATTCACGAACATATATAAGTGGTATATATAAGTTTGCAAAGCATAATTTCTACTTATTTACCTAGACAAGCTCTTTTAAAGTGAGTTCTTTTATCATGGCATACTACTTGGTGAATTCTGGATTTAACATAGTTTAATTATAATAAACAAATAATCAACGTATGCTTGGTTTACATTTCACTTACCAATAGTTCCAAAGGGTTCAGCAAGACAGAATCTATATTTCGATTATGAACTAAAAATATTCTCTGTGCATTAGTGACAAATCAAGCAACCAACAAACATATACTAAATTATCATTATCATTAAGTCGAGAGCTCAGCAATTTGGGCTGGAGACATTAGTACCTTTCTTTACCAATGGCCTACCAATATAAACAGACAGCAGTTGTCTACCACAATAGGGTTTTTCAGTCTCCACATACAACCAACAGAATGTTACCCTAGTTCCAATATCCCTACAAATGGAAGAATATGTGAGAAAATGTAAATGGCAACCTATATGTAAATGCCTTGCATTGCTTAATGGTTCAACACAACAGGTATGTGATAAAAGCAGCACCTTGATTGCCTGCTAAAGTTAGGACAATAGCTGCTTATTCCAAAACCAGGAAATAACTGAGAATGGACAAAACCTGGGTTGTAATCGCAGTTCATTCTTGTGAAACTAGGTAACAGCTAATATAAATAAGAAGCTCAATGTCTGGAACATGGCAGAAGCTCAAAAACTTTGTGCTTATTACATAATTTACCATGTATCCTTGAGAAAGTGACTTAACATCCTTAGGCTTCGGTTTTATCACCTATAAAATGATTCCTTCTTTCAGATTACAGTGAAGACTTAAATGTAACAAATAATGTGAAAGGGCTTGGTGGTTAGCTGTTTCAAAATGATCATCTTCCCTTTCCACATAAAATAAGAATTCAGCTTTTCTCAATATTTTGAAATTCTCAGTTAAGACCATCCTGGCTAACACGATGAAACCCCGTCTCTACTAAAAATACAAAAAATTCTCAAGGCATGGTGGCACGCGCCTGTAATCCCAGCTACTCGGGAGGCTGAGGCAGGAGAATCGCTTGAACCTGGGAGGTGGAGGTTGCTGTGAGCCGCGATTGTGCCACTGCACATCAGCCTGGGCGATGGAGGGAGACTGCCTCAAAAAAATTTAAAGATTTAAAAAAAAATAAAATTCTCAGTTAAAAATCTAAATTTGGGAGAAAGAAAATCTAGAAGTGAAATAGATGAACCTAATTGTATTTCAAATGAATATCATAGCCATTAGTCAGTGGGAGGCTAATGGTAGGCTAAGGTAGGAGGGAAAAGAAAAAAAAAACCAACAAATCCAAGTAATCTGTGAATAATGTAATGACTATATACAATCAATCTTAAGCAGGTTGCGGAGTAGGGCTTTGCAAACAATCCAGAACTCTTTTATCAAGTCTTTTTTATTATAGTGATAGGAAAAAGCATTTTAAAACTCTTATGGGTGTATTAAAGGGTTAGATATAAATAAGTAAACGTATTGGTGGTCTTAGGAACCAGGGTCCTCACTATAAAAGAGACAAATAAGAAAAGAAGAAACAAAGAATAAATCCCGTGAGAATGAATTAAAATTAGAGGTATCTATGTGAAATCATCATTTCTTAATAATGTATGTGCATGTTTATTTTTATGTATGTATATAAGCATTTACTAGCTTTATCCACTGAAAGGGTTAAAATGGAAAAATCCCCACAGTAGCAATGAGCACAACTAGCAATGAGCACAACTTCAGGTCTTGATCTTCAATACCTCACTATTATGAAAATGATCTCTCATTCTACATTAAAAGGAATCAGGAATCCTTGGAGAAATGGCTGATCCCAAGGCTGGGACACGATAAGCATAAAATAAGCCTCCAATATTTTGTTAAGCTAGAAAGTAAGAAATGTTCCTGTCCCAACCCCAAAGAAAGAAGGCTGCATGTCCCTGAGCCTACCTGAGGTTCCCCTCAAAATATGGAATAATTTAACAGCAAAATAATAAAGTTCAGTAATGAATCATAAACCAATAGGAGAAAAATGGAAATTCATGGATCCATACTGATAATTAACTGATTGATTAATGGAAACAGAGGAATGTTGAGGGTCAATTGAAAAATGTGTGGGGGAGTACTGGAGTTAAAAAAAATCATTTTTCAACTCTTATGATAAAGACTACATCAAGCAAGAATCATCAATGGTTTACCAAATCGGAGGGCAAATTTTGATAGGGAATGGGATATTTGCATGGTGTTCAAGTGTCACTCCTCAGACTACTTATTATCTGAAAGGGAGAAACAAAGACAGTAACTAAACAGTAAGGAAATCAGAACCCATCTTGCTCAGATGGTCAAAATTAACATCACCAGTGAGGGACTGATGAATAGTTGGTAACTCTAGAAGTGGTGCTATGAAAGAGACACATCATCATCTGCACAGTATGATACATGAACCCATACCCTCAAATTAATCACTAGGAAACATCAGACAAATCCACTATAAGGAATGTTTTATTATAAAGGCAGGGAAAGTGAGGCCCTGTGTTCTTTAAAACTGCTACTGTCAGAAAAACCAAAGACTAGAAATGGGAAGTCCTACCCAGAGCAACTGGGCAAGAGAGAAATAAAGGATATCCAGATTAGAAAGGAGGAAGTCAAACTGTTCCTGTTTACAGATGATATGATTTTATATAAAGAAAAAACTAAAGACTGGCAAAATTCAGCAAAGTTGCAAGATATAAAATCAATATACAAAAATATTGCATGTCTATACACAACAAACTAGCTGAAAAAGAAATCAAGAAGGAAACCCCATTTGCAATACCTTAAAAAAAATACCCAGGAATAAGTTTAACCAAGAAGGTGAAAGACTTCTACAAGGAAATGTACAAAACAGTGATGAAAGAAATTGAAGAAGATACAAACAAATGCAAAGACATTCCATGTTCATCGATTACAAGAATTAATGTTTTTAGAAAATGACCATACTATCCAAAGCAATCTACAAAGTCAATGCATTCCCTAATAAAATACCAATGACCTTCTTCACAGGAATAGGAAAAAAAAACCTAAAATCTGTATAGAACCACAAAAGACTCCAAAAAGCAAAAGCGATCCTGAACAAAAATAAAGCTGGCAGAAGCATACTACTAAATTTCAAAATATACTACACATCTGTAATAACCAAGACTGCATTGTACTGGCATAAAAACAGAAACACAGAGAAATGGAATAGAATAGATAACCCAGAAATTAATCCATGGATCTATAGCCAACCAATTTTTGAAAAAAATGCCAAGAACATTCACTGGGGAAAGGACACCCCCTTCAATAAATGGTGCTGGGAAAACTGGATGTCCCTATAGAGAAAAATGAAACAAAAACTCCCAACTCAAAATGGTCTTTGATCCATATAAAAATAATCTCAAAATGGATCAAAGACCTAACTGTAAGACCCCAAACCATAAAACTACTAGGAAAAAACATACAACAAATGCTTCAGGACATTGGTCTGGGAAAAGATTTTATGAAGAAGACCTCAAAAGCACAATAACCAAATGGAATCGTATCAAACAAAAGAGTTTCTGCACAGCAAAGGAAATAATCAACATAGTGAAAAGACAACCTGCAAAATGGGAGAAAATATTTGCAAACTATTCATCCGACAGGGGACTAACATCTAGAATACACAAAGGAACTCAAACATCTCAAAAGCCAAAAAAAAAAAAAAAAAGATCTGATTTTAAAATAGGCAAATCATCTGAACAGACATTTCTCAAAACAAGATACACATACGGCCAACATATAAATTTTTAAAATGCGCGACACATCATTAATCATCAGGGAAATGCAAATCAAAACCACAATGAGTTATCATCTCACTTCAGGACAGCTATTATCAAAAGGACAAAAAATAACAAATGCTGGTGAGGATGTGGAGAAAAGAAAACTCATACACTGTGGGTAGGTATGTAAGCTAGTACAGCCACTATGGGGAATAGTATGGTAGTTCCTCAAAATACTGTTAATACAAATACATCTACCATATGATCCAGCAATCCCACTAATGGGCATTTATCCAAAGAAAAGGGAATCTGAATACTGAAGTGACATCTGCATCCCTATGTTTATTTCAGTGCTATTCACAAAATACAATCTTAATGCCAAGTTCAACCTAGGTGTTTAACAACAGATAATAGTTGAGGAAAATGTGGTATATAAATACCCAATGGAATAATATTCAGCCATAAAAAAATGTAATCCTGTCAACATGTAGCAACATGAATGGAAATGGAAGACATTTTATGTTAAGTGAAATAAGCCAGCAAGAGAAATTTAAACACTGCAGGCTCTCACTCACATGCAGAAGCTAAAAAAGTTGATCTCAAGGCTGGGCATGGTGGCTCACGCCTGTAATCCCAGCACTTTTGAGGCACTGTGGGTGGATCACTTGAGGACAGTAGTTTGAGACTAACCTGGGCAACATGGTGAAACCTCATCTCTACTAAAAATACAAAAATTAGCCGGGCGTGGTGGCAGGCGCCTATAGTCCCAGCTACTCACTACTGAGGAGGCTGAGGCAGGAGAATCGCTTGAACCTGGGAGTTGGAGGCTACAGTGACCTAAGATGGTGCCACTGCACTCTAGCCTGGGTGACAGAGTGAGACTCTGTCTCAAAAAAAATAATAATAAATAAACAAAAATAAAAAAGTTGATCTCAGAGAAGTAAAAAGCAAAACAGAGGATTCTAGTGGCTGGTAAGGGAAGGGGAAGGACAGGAAGAGATTTATTAAAGGATACAAAATTTCTGATCGATTGGAGGAGTAAGGTCTATTATTAGGATGACTACAGATAACAATATAGTTTCAAATAGGAGGAAGATAGTCAAAGTTCCCAACACAAAGAAATCGTGTTTGAGATGAGTATGCTAATTAATTACCCTGATCTGAGCACTATATGTATCAAATCACTATGTACCTCATAAATATGTACAATTATTATGTACCAATTAAAAAAAAACTTTTTTAAAGACTGGAAATGTTTCCGATTAAAGAGCCAAACCAAGCATGGTGATTAAATGCAATAGCTGGATCTTGTACTGGAGGGGGAAAATATGTTATAAAGCACATTTTTATGTCAACTAACAAAACTGGAATACAGTTGGTAGATTTTTTTAAGTATTGTATCGATGTAAATTTATGACGTTAATAGCTATCCTGAGACTATGAAAGAAAATATCCGCCGGGTGTGGTGGCTCACACCTGTAATCCCAGCTCTGTGGGAGGCCGAGGCGGGTGGATCACGAGGTCAAGAGATTGAGACCATACTGGCCAACATGGTGAAACCCCATGTCTACTAAAAAATACAAAAGTTAGTTGGACATGGTGGCCGGCACCTGTAGTCCCAGCTACTTGGGAGGCTGAGGCAGGAGCACTGCTTGAACCCGGGAGGCGGAGGTTGCAGTGAAGCGAGTTCGGGCCATTGCACTCCAGCCTGGCGCCTGGCAACAGAGCAAGACTCTGTCTCAAAAAGAAAGAAAAAAGAACATATCCTTTTTTGAAGTATTCAGGGTAAAAGGCCAGAATGTATCTAACTTATGCTTAAATGGTTCAAGGAAAACAAAGATGTATTTATGTGTCTATATATAGTTATCTATAGAAAGAGGAATCACAAATGATAAAGCAAATGGGAACAAAAATTAATCAGTAAATTTAAACAGAGGGTATAACACATTGTATTATTTTTAGATTTCCAACTTTTTTAAATGTTTGAAGTTATTTCTGAATAAAAAGTTAACTTAAAATGCAGTTGGCTTTGACCCGGTGTGGTGGCTTCTGCCTGCAACCCCAGAACTCTGGGGAGGCCAAGGCGGGCGGATCACTTAAGGCCAGGAATTCAAGCCCAGTCTGGCCAACATGGTGAAACCCTCTACCAAAAATAACAAAAATTAGCTGGGCATGATGGCACACGCCTGTAGTCCCAGCTACTCGGAGGCTGAGGTTAGAGGATCCCTTGACCCTGGGAGGACAGCTTGAGCCTGGGAGGTGGAGGCTGCAGTGAGATCACACCACTGCACTACAGAATGAGACGCTGTCGCAAACAAAAAACATACAAAAAATAATCAGTTGGTTTAAACACAAAAGACATCCAAATGATATCATGGTGTTTTTTTTAAAAATTCCGCTTAATTCTAGTCATAGAAAATTTAGCAACTAATATATGATAAAACCTTCTCTAGCACAGAATGATTTTTAAGTTTAGTTCTGAATACACCTAAATGTTTCTTTGCACTGAGTCACACATGGCCAATCTGCAAATCCATCTAAGTGTCTAGCTGCAAGTGAATAGGTTTACCTACTAACCATAATATCATATCCACCAAAACAGGATCTGGAAAACTTTTAAAATCATATTTATATAAATTAACAGGTCTATTCATTCTGTTTACTCACATCTGTTATCTATAACTTTCACAGAATCATTTATTCCATGAAAAACATCCCAAGGGAGAGTTAGCCTCTCTCCTCCCTTAGTATGTGGTGGCAGTCTCCCACTAGCAATCATTACACACCCATATCCTTAAACTGTCATTCCTATGCCAAACTGAGACTTTTATGCATCATCTGAAAAAAATATTTCAACTGTCACATGGTGGTAGTGCTGCCTGTCAGTTAACTCTTCTTTTCAGAAGTTTTGCCATCTTGGCCTATATACAGAATAAATTGGGAATATTTTACCTTAAACCTTTGTAAGTGGAAAACCAAAAAACTAAAGTGCCAATAATAATCATAATATATTGGGTACTGAAAGCGTAATTTAGCTACAGATTTCTTTAGATTAAAGAACATGCATGAAATGCTGGATCTAGATCATTAAAAACTCCCTCTAAATTATGAGGTACTAAAAGAGAAAATAGTACATGTTGATAGACTGAAAAAAAAATCAGCATTTATATTCCAATACAGTTTGTCACAAATTTCTTATAAACGGAGGGGGGAAGAAGACCAGAATTCATTAGTGTCTTGACAAACTTTACTCCCCCAAATTAATAAAGCACCAACATCTGCATCATAATACCTTATTATACCTGCATCATAATACCTTTTAATACTCTTACAAAATCAATCTTTCTTCCCAAAACTAAAACTGATTTCTGCCTACAAAATGCCATTTTAAGAAAACAAGAACAGGAAAGGCCTAGAGGTTCATGCCCGAATCCCAGCACTTCGGTATGAGGATCCTTGAACCCAGGAGTCTAAGACCAGCCTGGGCAACAAGGCAAGATCTCCTCTCTATGAAAATAATTAGCCGGGTATGGTGACATAAGCCCATGGTCCCAGCTACCTGGAAAGCTGAGGACCACCTGAGCCTGGGAGGTCAAGGCTGCAGTGAGCCGTAACTGCACCACTGCACCTCAGCCTGGGTGACACAGCAAGAACCTGTCTCAAAAAAAGGAAAAGAACAAATGAGATAATAAATGTTCTGAGGAAATTAATATTTATAATACCTTTAATGTTTAAATGCATATATATTAATAAACAAGAACCAGAATTTTTTTAAAAACACACTTAAGTATTTCATAATTAGAGATGGAATAATTAGAGACTTTCAAGTCATCCGATAATAGAGGTTCCCTTATGTTTTACCAGACCACTACTGTATTTTGGTACATTTGACTTCAGTACACTTAAACCTTGCTTTCAGGAAGATAGATAGGTAAGTGCCTATCCTTACTATAACATAGATCACAATGTTTAACTATGTCCTTAACAGTGTGTCTATTATCAGCTGGCTGTAAGTAGCATAAGGGCAAAACTCTGTCTTAGTCTCATCTTTTTCCCTGCTTCCCCCCAAAATATCTTGTATAGTGCTTGATATAAGCATGTCAAAGCAAGTACTCGCCTGCTTTTAACAGATGCCTGTTATATAATTAAGTCAAGAAAATTATTAAGTTGCAAGGACTTGAGCTAATTCACCCTTCCTTTTAAAGAAAAGGAAATTGACATCTAGAGAAACAAAGTGCTTGCCAGTGTATAGTCAAGACTAAACACTCAGGTCACCTATATTGTTTTTATTATAGCAACACTGGGTTTCTTTCCCACAACTTTTGTAGAATACACATACTGAGTGTATCTAAACAATTCTCTATTCCTTAGTGAGTTGCTATGATGGTTAATATCAAAAAAAGGTTAAGTCAAAACGGCAGGAAATAACAATTTTCTCAGAGAAAGGAGATAAACAAACATATTCTAAAAAAGAATGACCATGCATTGCTTATACTTTCTTCCACCATCCCCATTAAGCTTTCAAGTGCAATGCCCCCTTTTCTTCCCTTACTTCTAAACTATTAGGCTATAGATTCCCCAGGTTTAACAAAAACAATCCAAGAAATAGGTGACTCCTGAAATATTGAAATTTCTGAGAGCCACCGTCTACTAGAGGACTGCTAGCTTTAAGTTTTGGGAGGGAGCACTGGGGCGGGTGGAGACTTCAAAGGCATTGCTACACTGCTCACTCCTTGCCCTTCACCCACAGACATCACCATGCTGCTCTGGGCTTCTGAGACCCTTCTTTCTACTGTTCCCTCCTAAACCATTTTACTGTGCTGTTTGATACCATCACTTCACTGTGAACCAGCTCTTCTAACCCTCAACTTCTTTACTGAACATTCTTGCCTTTACCTCACCTTCACGAAAACCTAGCTCTTTCTTAAGGATACTGCTTTCCCTGTGGAACTTGCTACAAGGAGGCTAAATCGTTGTCTCATACTCTACACACCTAAGATAGGAGGAAGTGCCCTTTGCTCACCAGTGCTGCTTCCAGACTTCTATCAGAGGCCTTGGGCAAAAGTCTTGGTTATTCTGCTATATCATTCTCTATCCTTCCTCATTGCTTCTGTCTACCATCCTGCCAGTCACCTCACTGCTCTTTACCAAAGACTCTTGCCCTATTCTTCCTCTCCACCCTTAGTCCTGCCATCATCCTGGGTGACTTCAATGTTAGGTAGAAGTGCAATCCAGTATCACAGCCTTATAGTTTACTTGACCTCACCTCTAGCAATCCTAATCTGACTACACAGTAGGCCTTTGACTCATGGCCTAACACTGGACATTAAAATCAACCTGAACTGCTATTCCTCTGAAATTCTGAATTCAACATCCAACATCGAACATCAAAAACACACATACACACACACACACACATACACACACACACACACTCCTCTGCTCTCCAACACATGCATTCTTTCTCTCTCTCCCCCTTACTTTGACCACAATCTCCTATCATTCTGGCATTTATTTATTCCTACTACTCTTGGTTCTTAAACCTAATTCAGCTCTTGAATTCACTGACCATCTACTCTCCTCCTACCTGTCCTGCCTTTTTCTATTCACATCCTTCAACTCAGATGCCACAGTCCATCACTTCAAATTACTCTCGCTATCAGCCTCAACTTTCTTGATTTACTCTCCTTCCACAGGGTCCACATACCAAAACACATCCTTGAATCAATACAACCATTCGCTTTCTCTGAACCCATACCTAGGCTGTTAGGCACGGTCAAAGAAAAGTCACCCTAATAGACCACCTTTCAACCTTGATCAGACTCACAATGCCTTTGGTTTCCCTAGTAAGAGGTATTGCAGACCTCTTCCAGCCAAGCATGATCCAGTTCATTCCTAGCAAACGAACATACTGCTTTAAAGAATAAACATAAACCATCAAAGAATTCCCTCAACTTTCAGTCACAAAACTCTAATAGTATCAATACCCGTACTTTCCTTTCCATTCCCTAAAATCAAAGTTGTGTCCTACCCTCTAACACTTCTCTTCCACCTGAACTAGGGAGCTCATCCCTATCCCCTTCCGACTTTCTGCCAGCACCTGTAATCAGATTTTCCCCTTCCCATCTTAAAAAAAAAAAAAAAAAGCAGCCCTTGCTCCACTGCATACTCTTCCTCCTGCTTGCTAACATTTTAATTTTTCTCCAGTAAAAAAACTCAAACTTCTTAAGAGTAGTCAACATTTAATATCCATTTGCTCAAGTCTCACTCACTCCTCAATCCTAGCCATGCCTACTCACACCACACCATTTGCTGCTGTCATGCCAACACCTTCCCTCCTTTTCGACCAACTTGCAATCTTTAACTGCCCTCTCTAGTATTTGATAATTTTGACCATTTCTTCCACCTTTAAGTAGTCCTCTTCTCTTGGCTCCCTAGTTGGTATTTGGGGCTTTAATTTCTATCTCTGAGCCCATGACAGAAACATACAGCCAAGATCTCTCTCAAGAGCTTCATATGTATAATATCCATAACTTACTGGGTATTGTAGAGGTATGTACATCAATATTAACATATTCAAAACTGAATTTGTATCTTCCCCCTTTTTTTTAATCTTTTTTTAAAAAAAGTTCTTACTTGGCCCTGATATCTTCCCCTCTTAAATCTACTTTAATCTCTCATGTTCCTACCTCAGTTTCTCACACTGCCATCCATACATGTGCACATGCCAGTAACCCAGGGTTCCTGGGGTCATCTACCTCTTCCCCTCATCCTTTATGTCCCTATCTATCAGACACCAAGTCCTACGTCTCTGTGCTCATCCCACTGCCTCAATGTTCATAATCTCCTCTTTCTTAGATTACAGCAACTGGTTTACCACTGTGCTACCCATCTCAGATATACAGTATATTCAGCAAATTCACCATAATCACCATTTGATAAAACACAGCTAAATCAGAATGCTAATAAAAAGCACATGTACAAATCACTTTATGCAAATCAGATATGTGGAAAATGGATACTCAAAAGGAAAAAAGCATACATTTCAAAATAATTGATAATAGTGTAACTCAATTTATACTTTTCAACAGAATGTCTACACTCAGTATGCCTAACTTTACACCTACCACTGGAAAAGTACTATACTATATTGAAATATTTAAAACATGCTTCAAAAATATTCTTTAAGAATTAAATATGAAATAATTTCTGGGATAACAAAAACACATCTGAAAATTTTTTAATATCTCTTTCTCTTCATGTTACCAAGAAACACAAGTAAAAAAATAAATAAATAGGTACTAAAGCCAATTCTAATAAACAAAAATATTTTCTATTAATAGTTCCACAGTACAAAATAAAAGTGACCAACAAATTAACAGTGTGAAAAGTTAAGCTTGAATGCTGAGTGCAAGCGAGTTAGAAAAAGCACTAAAAACCTTTAAATGAGATAGTGGAGAAGACTTCTATGCGACTAATGAACATAATCTAAAACACAAAATGTAGTGGAATGTTCCATAAGTCAAAAAGTGGCATGAAAGCACAAAACTGCGTATAGATTGGATTACCTGAAGTTTTACTCAGCTCTGCTGAAAATATAGCAGATGGTGATCTGTCCTCTTTTTCTGTATCAGAAGGAAGTTTTTTCTCAGCTTCTTTCACAAGAACTTTGGGTTTAGCTATGCTGCCTATCTCTGCTTGAGTGGCCAAAGCAGAAACATCTGGAGGCAATAAAAGCACCTTTGACATAGCAGACCCATTTTTGGAAAAGTCATCTGAGAAACTGATTTTCTCTTCAACTTTGGGTTGTACATTCTTGACAGAAAGGTCATGCGGCAATTCTGCGCAAGGCAATGACCCAGCTTCATCCTGGGCATTAGCAACTTCACTTTTGTGGGATACTTCTAGGTCAGTATATTCCCTGGCTAATTTAGATAATGAATCAGTTTTAGAACTGATCAATGTAGGGAACTCATCTATAATTTCAATTGGAGATGAATCTGAAAATGTTTCAGTTTCTCTCATTTGTGCTTCCTTAGAAATAAATAAGTCATCATTTGAATAAACTGCAGTACTGAGCTCCTCCATCTGCAAAGGAATTTTCTCCTTTTTGTTCAATGTTGAAACGTCATCAGGTAACACCGTATCTTTGGTGGTATCTAAACTGAGCTTAAAAGATTCCAAATATGGCTTTCCTCCCTCAGGTGGTAAAGCACTGAGTTTTTCCTTATTTTCATGTTCTATCATTGACTCAAATGAAGTTTCACTGAGATTTTCTTTCACAAGAATCACAGCTTCATCTTGTTTTTGTGGAACGTCAGGTATTGAATCATCACTAAATAAATCAACTGGTTCAGAATCAGGTGAAGAATCTTCAACTAGCTCAGAATGATCAAGCAGTGGCTGTTCAACTTTTGCCATTTCTGAATAACTAGAGAAATCTGGAGTTGGTTCGGCAGAAAGCTTTGTTTCTTTAATTAAATCACATGCAATAGATATATAAGGAGCTTCTGTTTCTTGAACAGCTGCCTTAATACTTTCAGGCTCTTTAATTTCTTCCTTTATTCCTGATACTTTTTTAAGTGATACATTCATGGCCTCTTCATATGGTGGAGGATTTTCAGGCTCATGTTTTACGCTTTCATAATTAACTGAAGAAGCTTCTAATGGTGATGAGCTAGGCTGTACTGCGGAAGCACCAGCACTAGGAACTGCAGAATTCAGTGGTGCCTCCATAACAATGTCAGGCAAAACTGGTGAAGGAGTAGCTTCGGATTCTTCAAATGATGGGCAAAGCTGTGCCACAGGATAGACTGATTCCTGCATAGCTTCTGATGTTTGGACCAAGTCCATTTTTGTTTCATAAGCAATCTTTGTACCAGTAACTTCATTCAATTCACTTTCATATGCTTCCTGTACTAAATCTGGAGTCAGACCTTCAGGCTTGTTTGCCACTACTTCCTCAGTCACCTTTGCTAAATTGTCTGTTGTGACATAATCTGTCTCAGAATCCTGTGCTGCTACAAGAAAAGGGTTTGATGTTTTGGTGCTAGTATTCTTCTCTGTTACAATTTGGGCCTTCTTTTCTTCTATTTTTTTTTCATCAGTCTTATTTTCTGAAGTGTGATCTCCTAACAAAGGAAAAATGTTTGCTGCAATGCTCTCAGTTGCTACTGGGTTAAAGGGAGCACATGTGATATATGCTCCTGAACGATCCTTTACAGCTTCTGGTGTACTGGGGAAAGAAGTATCATCATTACTACTCTCACTATCTTTTTCATCATTAATTTGCTCAAGGCTATCTGCAAAACATTTTTTATCCACTTTACTTTCCAACTTGCTCTCTATTTTACCTCCAGCAGCCAACACATCACTATCTCCTTTACTATCTTTCACTTCCCATACTTGCTCAAATGGTTTGAAGTCTGCATACTCCTCACTCATAGGAGCTTCCACTGCAACTCTCTTTTCATTAAAACTGCCTTTTACTTTTTCTGAAGACACAACTTTGTCCTCTTCTTTAACCAATTTAGTACGGGCTACAGGTAACTCTTGTTGATTATGAAGGATGTTATTACTAACTAAATTCTCTTCTTCATCTTTATTTTTCACAATTATTTCTTCCCTAGGGTTTGCTACTATTACAGCAGATTCTGCTTTTGGAGAGCCACTGAAAGATGATCCCATTTCTGAGTATTCTAATTCTGAAAACTCTGTTAACTCTCTACCTACAAGTAGAGTTTTTGCCTTCTCTGAGAACTCTTTAGAAGCTTCATTGACAGTTTCTTGAAGTGTTCCTTTGGTGGGTAATACTGCTGACAAATTACCAAGGTATTCATGTTCTTTAAAAGAAGTGGCTGAGAGAGGAGACAGAGAAGGAAGAGAAGCAGCAGTTTCAAGCAGGACAGATGGGAAATCCTCTTGACCAGCCGAAATAGTGTTACCTGGCTGCTCCTTCAAGTCCATAATTTTTTCTGTGACCATGGACAGAAAGGAAAGTTAGAGAATGCCAGTGTTCTCAGAGTTAATGCAAGTTTTATGACAGATTCAAAATAGTGTTAGTAAAGACTTTGTTTACTAAAATGAAATGTTAAAGCAATAAATAACAATAGACTAAAAAAATAGACTTGAATCATTACTGAAAACATTAAGCTACTGTAAATATAACATATGCATGGCTACAGAGGCAATACATGCCATGCAAAGACAAATCAAGTCTGAGAAAACCTCAAATGTTATCAACTAAGATACTATTAGCTAGTTTTAGAGAAGAAAAGCTTATTTGTGAAGAGTTTGAGTGACAGTATAGGAAAGAAGGGGCACTGGGTAATTAAATGCCAGACTGGTTATTTATTTACATGAAAGCCTTTCTGGCTATACTCAAACTATATTTGGAGAAAGGGAACAGTAAATATGTAAATGTAATTCAAGGGTCCAAGAATTCCTCATGTACTTCCAAGTGTTCATCAGATTTTGCTCATTTTCCTTTGGGCATACCATGTAAAATGCAAATTTCAACTTTTCCAGTAGGCAAACATTCTTGGAACCATGCTAATTTTTAGTAAATTCAAATTACTCTGCATAGAGTTAACACACTAAAGAATTAAAGTTAGAACACAGAAAGGATAAAAGGCTGGCAGAAAGAACTTGCCTGCAGAGGAGCGTATCACAGGCTCAGATGCAGCAGGAAGAGCAAAAAGGGTCTCATCTGAAAAACAAATAGAATATAACCTCAGCAGAAATAAAGACAGATTGAAAGGAGACTAAAGATAAGAGGAGCAAGCCAGGGTTCAGTTTGTAGTAAGTTAACAAAAAACTTTTTCTACAGAGAAAGGGCCAAAGATCAAAAGGAAGTCAAAAAAAGTAGTACCATTAATTCAAGTTAAATCATCATATATATTATAAAGTTGATTAAATGTTATCCATAGAATCTATCATTTTTCAAGAAGCAATACAATCTGTTTATGTTAAGAAACTTATGATTCAAAGTGGCTTTAAAATACTGTTCTACTTAACATATCACATCCAAAGCTTTCACTCATTTTCATACAGGTCAATTGTCTTGTCCTATTCAAACCAAAAATAAAAAGCTGAATTTGTATAAAATTAGCAACTATAAATGCTTACTCTTTTGTTACTGGCATATGTTCAATTTAGAAAAACACTTTTAAAGAATTATGCATTTTCTCTTACATTCTAAGTTGTCTATCTTGAAAGAAAAAGACTCTAAGAGTAACTGTACACTGTTCTTTGAAGACATTAGTCCTGTGCCAATGTCCAAATGCCAAAGAGGCCAAAATACAAATAATAATAATAATAATAATAATAATTGCTTTAGGATGACACTATTACTAGTTTTGTTTAAAATTAACCTAATAATAATTGCTTTAGGATGACACTATTACTAGTTTTGTTTAAAATTAACCTAAGTGAGGGCTACTTGTTATTTGTATATACAACTAGTGAGAGACTAAGGCAATTCAACTCCAGAGCCCATTTCCTTAATCACTGTATGTTACAGAACTGAATGTTTATATCCCCTCCAAAACTCATGTTAAAGCCCCAACCCCCAATGTGATAGTAGCTAAAGATGGGAACTTTGAAAGGTGATTAGGGTTAAATGCAGTCAGGGTAGGGCCCTGGGCCAAGGGGATTAGTGCCCTTACTGGAAGAGATACCGGAGAGCTGCTTGCGGTCGTGCTCCCTCTCTCCCCAAGCACACATAAGAGGTCATGTGAGCACACAGTGAGATGGTGGTCACCTATATGCCAGAAGAAGCCTCAGAAAGAAATCTACCTCACCAGCACCTTGATTTTAGACTTACCAGCCTCCAGAATTGTGAGAAGTAAATTTCTGTTCAACCACCCAGTCTATGATATTTTGTCACGGCAGCCCAAGCTAACTAATATACTCTATATTGGTAATATTAACTTTGTACAATGTCATCTTGTACCTGCAGTTGGGAGATCCTAAGCTAAAGCTCTTCCACAGTTTACACTAGAGAAAGGCCTCTACCGTCAGACAATCTGAAATAGCCTGAGAGATGGCTGGAAGGTGGTATTCCTTTAACAGAGAGAACCTAATAAATTTAGACAATTTCATCTGAAAGGACAAACTAAACAAGGCTCATCAAAATAGATAAAAATCAAAGAGATGTAGCTAACATAAATATGGACTTATCTTCCAAGCGTATTACCCTTAATGAATTAGGAGAGCTAACTTCACAAGGTCATATATATTTTAGATAAATATATACTGGGCATGATGTCATCAAGGACTCCTAGATGAGGATGATGACAGGAAATTTATGATGTGTGGTTAAAAGGGTTTCCTACAATCTAAAGCAATAGGTAGAATGGGCTATCCAGTCAAAGGAGTAAGATAATAATGGCTTATAAGATTTTTTAATAAAGTGCACATGTATGTGTACACACCTTTAAAAAATTACTTGCTATGTGATCTTAAATTACAGTTTCTCATTTGTAAAATGAAGGAAAGTTCCCTTTGGCTAAAACAATGAATTATGAGCTTGTACAAAACTGAAATTTAAGAGTCAAAGAGCATATTACACACCTGCTTCATCTAAGTAAGAGCCAATTCTTAACAAAATGGTTGCCTTTTTAAATCCAGACAATATAGTTAAAAGCCACTAATTCAGAGGCTAGTCTACCTGGAAAGTGAACTAGAAACATATATTATTGTTAAAATTAGTGGGAAAACAAACAAGAACTAAATTTGTGCCAAAATTTAAATTTTTTTTTAATGTACTGTAACCTTATTCCTACCTAGTACAAGGATCTCTTATAATAAAAACTATATTCCTGGAATTTTTCTAAGTAAAAAAGTTTTCAAATTGGTATTTCAAAGATTCATTAAGTTTAAGGGAAAAGAAGGGAAAAAAAATCTTCATTTTGTAAAATGAGATTCAATCCAGAGTTAACCATAAAACAAGTATTACATTTCTAAAAGCTCTCAAAAAAAAAAAAAATCCAGAATAGTTAACTATCTTCTGGGCCTTCAAGAATACAGCTCAGACTCCTAATAAAGCAGTCAAGGATCATGAAACTGAATTGCCTAAGTTCAAATCACAAACCCATCACTTACAACTGTGTAACTCTTAGCCTTTCCGTGCCTCATAAGATTTGTAAAATAAGGATAATAATAGTGCCTACCTCAAAATGTTGAGAACGAGGGAGAGGGAAAGAAAAAACAACTTGCCCTAAGTCAGAGCTAGGAGACTGGAGGGCCACCATTCAAAACAGTCTAATTCCCAAGTCTTTATGCTTTAACATTTTTCTGCTAGACTTCCTCAAAGCATGAGATGTGCTTCATCTTCTGAAGGATGTGTTTATGTACAAATGCAACTGTTGTAAATCCTTCTTACTATATCAGCTCCTCAAGTTTGTTCTCCTGAAACAAGGTAAATTGTTACCCAGTAAATACCTTGTAATTAGCTGAAATATTAAATTGATCAATTGCTTTTACAATAACAATATTAATGTGGGACAGGTACTGTGCTGATCCAGCACATTTGTTTCAGATGTTCATTCAGTTCTCAAACCTACCCTGTAAGGGAGGTACTTCTGTTATCCTCATTTCACATGAGAAAACAGAGGCATTTAAATCATATCTAATTATAAAACTAGAAAAAAACTGCATTTTAAAACCATAGAACTTCTACTTGTGGCTATGAGAGTAATTACATCAGACTAACTCTTCCAATATAAGCAACTAAAAATATGAGCAAAATACTAGAAGAAACTATCTTGAGACACTGGACAAGAGGCAGTACAGTAGTGAATCCTGAGAAAAGGGAAACCTGCGAGGTGACTACCCTGCTTTCTGTCTAAAGGCACATTCTGATCTACAGTACAGAGAGAAGTCTAAGAATACCGGACTTTCGCTAAGCTGAGGAGGCTGAGTCGTCGTCTGGAATTTGTGGAGCAGAGTAACATAAAGAGAAAAGCTTTACAGAAAAGGAGCTCTAAAATTGTGGACAGGGGTCTGAAACCTTTGGGTGAATACTACACTGCACATGCACAGCACAAGACTCACCAAGGCCTTGCCAAGAAACCTACGGTAGATCTGCATGCTAAATGGATTATTCCAAAGGTCAGATAGTGCTGGAAGACCTGACCTAAAACTTCTAACCAGTCAGACAGGAAAGATCTCACTAAACAACTCAAGCAGGACTACTCTAACCCTAAAATAAAGGATACGCTAGACCAAGAGTCAGCAAACTATGGCTCATGGGCTCACACTGTATTGGCATACATTCATGTCCATTCATTTCTGTACTGTCTATAGCTACTTTTGCACAATAAAAACAGAGATGAGCAGTTTAGACAAAGGCTGTACGGCCCACAAGCCTAAAATATTTACTCCATCTGGCCCTGTAAGTCTGCAGATCCCCTGCCTCTAGACCCACCCTAACTTTAAAATCAAAACTTGAAAGGATCAAAATTATTTTCCAGCTAATTAAATGCCTGCCAGAACAAAGTTAAAACCACCAAATCCATGACATACAGTTTAAAATTAAAAATCACTGGACATGTAAAGTGGCAAGGAAATATGACCGTAATTAAGAATAACAAATATAAACAAACAAATAACGTAGGTGTTCAATTAACACTTTTTTTTTTAAGGCATAGTCTCGCTCTGTCACCCAGGCTGGAGTGCAGTGGCACTATTTTGGCTCACTGCAACCTCCACCTCCGAAGTTCAAGTGATTCTCTTGCCTGAGCCTCCCAAGTAGCTGGGATTACAGGTGCCCACCACCACATCCAGCTAGTTTTTGTATATTTAGTAGAGACTGGGTTTCGCCATGTTGGCCAGGCTGGTCTCAAACTCCTGATCTCAAGTGATCCGCCTACCTTGGCCTGCCAAAGTGCTGGAATTACAGGTGTGAACCACCACAACTCGCCTGGATTAGCAAATATTAAAATGAAAATTAAAATAGCTATTAAGATATTAAGTATAGAAAAAGATAGACAGATAGACTGGACAAGGAATCTTGTTGGAGAAATAAAGACTAAAGGACCAAATGGAAATGCCTGAACTGAAAATTGCATTAATTGGAAAAAAAAAAATCACTAGATGAGCTTAAAGGCAGATTGGACAATACAGAAAAAAAGATTTATTGATAAACTTAAAGAAAGATCAACAGAAATTATCCAAATTGAAACACAGCAGAGGAAAAAGGCAGGTGAAAAAAGGAACATAGCCTCAGTGCTGAGAGACAATCAAGGAGTTAAAATACCTATAATTGCAGTCCCCCTAAAAAAGGAACAGTGGCCAGGCATGGTAGCTAATGCCTGTAACCCCAGCACTTTGAGAGGCCAAAGTGGGAGGATCACTTGAGGCCGGAAGTTGGACACCAGCCTGGACAACACAGTGAGACCCTATCTCTACAAAAATTATAAAAGTAGCCAGGTATAGTGGTGCACACCTGTAGTTCTGGCAACTCAGGAGGCTGAGGTAGGAGAATCACTCAAGCCCAGGAGTTTGAGGCTTTAACAAGCTATCATCACACCACTGCACTCCAGCCTGGGCAACACAGTAAGACCCTGTCTCTTTAAAAAAAAAAAAAAAAAAAAGATAAAATGGCCTAAAATTGGACAAAAATTGGCATTTTGAAAATACCAACCCACAGATCCACAAAGCTCAATGAACTCCAAGCAGAATAAACACACACCACAAAGGGACACATCATAAGTGTCAAACTGAAAATCAAAGACAGAGACAACCCTAACAACAGAGGAAAAAAGCAGGTAAACAATAACAATGACCTCACCTCTCAATGATTTAATCCAAAAGGTAATGGAACACCTTTAAAGTTATGAAAAAACTGACAATCTAGAATTATATACAGAGTATCCTCATTACTCATGGATTCCTTATTTGCTCATTTACCTACTCACTAAATTTGTAACCCCAAAATCCATACTTGCAGCATTTTCCAGGACATGCACATGAGCAGAGCAGGCAAACTGCAGGTCACCCAAAGTACAAGTTCCCAGCTGAGATGGAACAAAGCAACCCGACTGCCTTCTTGTTTCAGCTCTGCCACTGTAAATGTGTCCTCCTCTCAGTCTATTTAGTGCCACATTTTTCTCTCATTCTTCCATTTTTCTTGTTGATTTCCCTGTTTAACATGGCCCTTATGCATAGCGCTGACATGCTATCTAGTGTTTTTAACCACAAAAAGGCTATAATGTGCCTTATAGAGAAAATATACATTAGATAATCTTCCTTCAGGCATGAATTATAGTGTTCTTGGCCATGAGCTCAACGTTAATAAATCAGTAATACATATTAAATAAGATGTCTTCATTTTTTAATTTATATATAATAGTTGTTTTATATTTTGGGGGTACATATATTTTGATACCTATATACAATGTGTAATGATCAAGTCAGGGTTATACATCACCTCACGTTTTTCTTTTCTTTGTGTTAGAAACATTACAATTCTGCTAGCTATTCTGAAATACAGAATAAATTGTTAACTATAATTTCCCTACTGTATTATCAAATACTAGAATTTATACCTTCTATCTAACTGTACTGTTGTACCTCAGGTGGCTTTAAACAGAAAAACACATAAAACAAGGTAATGTACTGATTGGTTAACAAAAATATTATGACAAGAGGCTTACAGGAACCTGCGCAGTATTCCCCCAAGAACAATGATTATGTGCTAATTCCCTGTTTTTGGTGGCTATACAGAACATAATGATACCTAAAAAACAAAAATTGACTGTATTATTCAAAACATATATATTTTTTTAATGGCCAGGCATGGTGGCTCACACTTGTAATCCCAGGACTGTCAGAGACTGAGGCAGGAGGATCGCTTGAGCCCTGGGGTTTGAGACTCCATCTCTCCAAAAAAAATCTAAAAATTAGCCGGGTACAGTAGCATGTGCCTGTAGTCCCACATACTTGGGAGACTGAGGTGGGAGGATCACTTGAGCCCAGTAAGTAGTTCAAGGCTGCAGTGAGCTATGATCATGCCACTGCACCCTAGCCTGGGCTGGAGTAAGACCCTATCTCTAAACAAACAAACAAAATATATGGAAAAATTAAAAATTAATAAAGGTATTTTCAGGTAAACAAAAGCTAAAAGAATTTGTCACCAAGATACCTACAATACAAGAAATGTTAAATCAAGTTCTTCAGACTGAGAGAAAATGATACCAGATGTAATTTGCATCTTTATATAGGAATAAAGAATGGCAAAAAAGGTAAAAATATAGGTAGATGTTTTTTAAAGAACTTTCTCATTTCTTTCTTCAAAGAATAATTAACTTTCTGAAGCACAAATAATCACAAAATACAAAACTATTCATACATGCAGTAGCAAAACTTATGACAATAAAAGCACAAGGGATGAAAAGAGTATATGAAAGTATGTTTTATTACATGTGAAACATGTAAGGTGGTATAAGATTCTTGCTATTTTATAAACTGAGAATGCATTCTGTAATCCCTAGAACAGCCTCTTAAAAAATAATGAGGTACAGCTAAAATCCCAACAGAGAAAATAAATCTGAATATTATAAAATCCTTGATTAATCCAAAAGAAAAAACAAAAGAAGAAAATAAAAGAATCCAGAAAGCAGATGGGACAAAGGAAAAACAAAGACAGACAGACAGACACACACACACACACACACACGATACAGGTGATTTAGGTCACACTACCAATAAACTAAACTGACTTTTATAGAACACTACAACAAACAATATAATACACATTATTCTCAAGTACACATGAGACATTCACCAAGATAAAACATTTCCTGGACTACAATCTCAATAAATCTAAAACAATTGAAATCATGCAGTCTGTGTTCTACAGTGAATTCAATTAAATCATCTAAAATATCCTCAAATGTTTAAAAATTAAACTACAGAATTCTAAATAATCCATGAATCAAAGAAAATACCATGGGGAAAATTAAAGAATATTCTGAATCAAATGATAATGAAAATGTGTGGGATGCAGCTAAGGTAATGCTTAGAGAAAAACATATAGCTTCTAAATGCTTTTAGAAAAAAGGCTTAAAATCCAAGTGCAAAGCTTCCACTTTAAAAGAGCAAGTTAAATCCAAACATGTAAAAGAAACTAAGTAGTAAAGAGTAGAAACTAATGATAAAAAACAGACCAAAAAAAAAAAAAAAATCAATGAAACAAAAAGTTGCTTCCTCAAAAGATCAACAGAATTGATAATCGCCTAAAATGATAGAGATAGGGACTGAGAGACAGAGAGGAAACAAGTATTGAAAATAAAGGAGGGACTACTACTGTAGATCCTAAAAACATAATATTATGTACAAATTTATGGCAATAAATTAGACAACTGAGTAGATAAATTCTTTGATGTCTACTTATCAAAATGAAATAGACAAGTTTCTTTATACCCAGTCATCAAGATGAAATAGACGCATTCCTTGAAAGACACAAATTACCAAAACTGACATAAGCAGAAATCAAAAATCAGAATAGCTCTATGTGACTATACTTGTAATTTAAAACCTCCAGGAAGAAAACTCCAAGCACAGCTGGAGCACATCATTAGTGAATTCTATAAAATACCTAACAAATAATACTAACCTTACACACACTCTTTCAGCATATAAAGGTGTTGAGGATTCACTCAGGGTGGTGGGCAAAATATTCAGGGAAATATTAGGGAGAGTTGTAAGATTACAGTCCCAAACCTTTTGGAATGGGTCAGGCTGAAGGCAACCAGTTTTCACCTTAGAACATTAGGTCATAGGGAGAAGAATAAGGATAACAGAAGCTTCCCCAGTTAAGTTTGTTTACCCACATTCTTTTGTCTCTACTCAAACTACTTATTTATTCATGTAAACTTTGTGACGGATGGTCCCCTCAGGGGGAAGCTGAAGAGGGATTATCTGTGTTTGTTCTGGACCCCAGAACAAAAATCTTTTAATATTTGTAAAACCACTCTTTTACGATGTTAATTATCCAACAAGCATGTTGACTTGGAACTTCTGTCATTAAAGCTATACTGAATAAATGTAAATGCCAGCAAGAACAGCTAGTAAGGGGTTAGGTAGCTGTAATCGCCCTCTGACAGCAGCTGACGACCTTCCTAGCCCACTCCATCACTGTACTCTGGTGTGTGAGCGTATTTTATTCATCAGTAACGGAGTCAGGGCTGACTTGCAGGACAGACCCTCACAGGTGGTGATCAATGTCTCCTAAAGGAAAAACAAACACTTCCCATAAATTTTTATAGATTTATGCATTAATACCAAAACCAAACAAGGGTATTAGAAGAATATTTAAATTAATTTACATAACAATATTCCTCATAACCACACATGCAAAAATTCTTCAATAAAATAGTAGCAGATTGAATCCAGTAACTCATAAAAAGTATAATCAACACCAAGTGGGGTTTAATTCCAGGAGGATGAAGTTGGTTCAACAATCAAAATCAAACAATAGGCAGGGCTCATGCCTTTAATTCCACTACTTTGGGAAGCTGAGGTGTGCAGATCACTTGAGGACAGGAGTTTGAGACCAGCCTGGTCAACATGGTAAGACTCTGTCTCTACTAAAAACACAAAAATTACCCAGGTGTGGTGGCATGCACCTGTAGTCACACCTACTTGGGAGGCTGAGGCATGAGAAACCCTTGAAACCAGGAGGCAGAGGTTGCAGTAAGCCAAGATCATGAGACTGCACTCTAGCCTTGGTAACAGAGTAAGACTCTGTTTAAAAAAAAAAAAAATCAAATAGTGAAATTCACTATGGTAACAACAGCCCGAAAAAGAAAAACTACATGATCATCTCAACAGATGCCAAAAACTTATTTGACAAAATTCAACACCTGTTATCATAAAAATTATCAGCAAACTAGGAACAGAACAAACTTTCTCAACTTAACAGTCAGGATATCTGGGGAAAACATGCAGCTAACATCACAATTAAAGGTGAAAGACTAATTCATTCAATCAAGATTCTGCGTAAACAAGCAATCTACCAGCCTTCTCATAAAGATCTGAAGAGAAAAGTAAAACTATCTTAACTTACAGACAACAGGACTATGTAGTTGGAAAATCCTAAGGATTCAAAATAAAATAACCCTACCTAAGCTAGTAGTGAATTTAGCAAGGATGCAGGATAGATGCAAAGACAATACACAAAACTTAACTGTATTTCCATATTGTAGCAACAAATGGAAAATGGAAAAAATTCTAAATATAATTTACTATAACAAAAAAATAAAATACCTAGGCATAAATTTAACAAAATGCACAAAACTGCTATACTGAAAAACACTACTGATAGAAATTACAGATGATCTAAACAACAGAGATACCATGTTCATGGGTTGAAAGATATAATATTGTTGAGTGCCAGGAAACAGTTCTCTGAGTATCTTGTGTTTTTACACATCTTGCCTTTGTTCCTATCTTTTAAAAATGTTTGTATTGTGAACAGCCTTGGAAAACAGTTTCTTCTTCTTCAGCAACAAACAGCCACGGTTATTACGTAACACAAAAGATTTGTTTCCCTAAGCTTAAGATTTCTGTCCTATAATACAACTTGCTACAGGTGCAGATCTCACTCAGCCATTTCAGTGTTGCTTCATGTGAAATGGGGCTGAGGGAACTGGCACAAGAAAATGCTAATATTCTGGCTACTGTCATTGCTGTGAGTTTTAAAGTCCTTTGCCTCTGACCCAGGCATCCTATATCCTCTTCCAGCATCCATGAAACTATGACAGGCTAACTTGTTTGTTACCTTTCAAGGAGGGTAAAATCTCAAACCCTAAGATGTCACTTATCCCCCTATTAATCTATAGACTCAATGCAATCCCAATCAAATTCATAGCAGGCATTTTTGTAGAAATGAACAAGCTGATTCTGAAATGTATGCAGAAATACTAGGGACCTAGAAGACCCAAAACAATTTTGAAAAAGAAGATCAAACTTGCAGTCAGACTACTTAATTTTATGACTTGCTATAAAGCTACAATAATCAAGTATTGGTATAAGGATAGACAAATCAATAGAATAAAACAGATGTATGTAAATAGACATACTTCCTATGGTCAATTTTTTTTTCCAAAGGCATCAAAGCAATTCAATAGAAAGAGAAAAATATTTTCAAAAAACTCTGCTGGAAAAACTGGATATTGTAGGTACGGAAAAAACAAATAAATCTGGATCTATGGTAACTCATACCATAGACAACAACTAACTCAAAATGAGTCAAGACAAATATAAGCTAAAACTATCAAGCTTCTAGAAGAAAATAAAGTGTCTTCACAATCCTGGAAGTTAGACATCACAAAGAAAGCACTAACCATGAAAGAAAAAATAATTATGACTTCTCCAAAATTAAAAATGTATACTCACCAAAAGAAACAATCCATAAAATTATTAGGCAAGCTATAGACTAGAATATATTCACAACACATATATCAGACCAAAGATTTGTATCCATAATATATAGAGAGAACTCTTACAAATACATAGGAATAAAAGGGCATATGACCCAATTTAAGAATGGGCAAATTACCTGAACAGACACTTCACGAAAGAAAATATACACATAAAGGACATGTAAAAATCCTCTAATTCATTAGTCACTAAGGAAATCTAAATTAAGACCACAATAAGAAACTACTATATAACCACTAAAATGGTTAGAATTTAAAAGACTGAGAATATCAAATGTTGGTGAAAACGTAGAGCCACTAGAATTCTCACACATTGCTGGTGGAACTGTTGGGGGAACAGTTTGGCAACTTCTTATAAAGTTAAATATATAGTTACCCCATGACTCAGCAATTCTACTCTCAGGTATTTACCTAAGAGAAATGAAAATATATGTATACAAAAATGTCTATATAATGTTCACAGCATTCTTTTGTTCATAATTGCCAAAAACTATAATCCAAATGTCCCACAGGTGAATAAACTGTGGTATATTCTTAGCATACCACTAAGCAGTAAAAAGGAACAAATTATTGATACCTAAGTGGACTACCACTCAGCAGTAAAAAGGAACAAACTATTGATACCTGCAGCATCACTGATAAGTCTTAAAAGCATCATGTTGAATTCAAGTAGCCAGATACAAAATATACGATCCCATTCATGTGACTGATGCTTTGTAACACATAAAACTAATCTATGATGAAAGAAATCAAAACATGGTCGTCTGGGATTGGTGTTGGGGGTAGGAACCAGGGCAAAGAATTGAAGGACTGACTGCTAAAGACCCAAGAGATCTTTCTAGGATGAAAGAAATGTTCTATATCTTGTCAGCGGTGTGGATTAAACAAATGTATGCTTTTGTCAAAACGTAAAACAGTTAAAACTTAAGTTCTATGCATTTTACTGCATGTAAATTATATCTTAATAAAAACATTAAAATGAAAAAAGTCTATGGGCATTCTTCAACAAATAAACTGCAGAGACAAAGAGATAGAGAGACCACAAGCAAGGGAGAACCTGTCAGTAGATTAAAAGACTAATAAATCAAATTGATCTATTGTAATATGTGAACCTTACTTGAATAATAACTGTTAAAAAAAAAAAAAAAAGACCAACCATTTATGACATTCACTAAATAATAGGAAATGTGAGGCTGGGCATGCTGGCTCACACCAGCACTTTGGAAGGCCGAGACAGGTGAACCACCTGTCAGGAGTTTGAGACCAGCCTAGCCAATATGATGAAACCCCATCTCTACTAAAAATACAAAAATTAACCAGGTATTGTGGTGGATGCCTGTAATCCCAGCTACTCAGAGGCTGAGGCAAGAGAATCGCTTGAACCCAGGAGGTGGAGGTTGCAATGAGCCAAAATTGTGCCACTGCACTCCAGCCTGGGCGACAAGAGAGAAACTCCACCTCTAAATAAATAAATAAGAACATTAGCTGGATACTTGATACTAATTCTATTGTACTGAAGCCATTTTAACCAGAGTTTTACCTGAACTCTTTTAGTAGACATTTTTCATAGGTAAGCCTATGAAAAATGACTCAAATGTAAATTAAAAGAACAATTTGTTAACCACATATTAGTTATACTGTGTTGGTAAAGATATAAGGGAAAGGCACCTTAACAGGTTGGTGAGAATAAAAGTGGGAACAATTAACACTTTGGCATTTGATACCAACATTTTAAATGCAAATATCCTTTGAAACAGTAATTCTACTTGCACAGATTTATCCTACAACATGTATAATGGCATGTATTCCCAAAGAAGTGTTCACAGCAGTATTATTTGTAAGAGAAAAAACTAAGTATCAACCTAAATAACCATCAAAAAGGGACTCATTAAATAAAATATGGTATATCCCCGGAGTCCTCTGCAGCTGTTTTTGTGGAAAATAAAGTGAAAAAGATATACATGTATAAATGAATATTTATCCATAAGTTATCTCTAAACAGATACCCAAGAAACTACTAACAGAGGGTAGATCTACAGAAAACAATTTTCAGAAATCTGGGTAACAGGAAGAGAGAGCTATTTCTCTGTATATTCTTGTAGTACTATTTCGAATTTTTACCTTGCATATATAAATAAATGCTTTCATAAGATTTGGGATTTTTATTGAGAGAAAATAAAGTAATTCTAGAAATATACAGAATATGAAGATCAGCATTCATCTATGACATCTTAATCATTAAACAACTGAGTGCCTATCACATCTAAGGCACTGCAATGCAGATCCAATGCATATAGTCCTTTTCCTCAAGGAAAAGGGTAAGAGCACCTTTCCTCAATAAGTATACCGTCTGGTGGAGGACAGAAATGAGTAACCATACCTTCTCAGAATGTTATGGGAACACATGATGAAAGCAACTTAAAAATCAATAATTATCATTCCAAGAAACATAAAAATCAGCAGCTTAAATATGAAATTATCAACTCCTCCTTTGGGGTTAAAAAAGGATGATGATGGCATTAGTCTGAGAAAACCTTAGCATCAGTAAAGCTGGGTCTCATCATTTTGCATACCTGAGTCCTGCACTAGCTATCCACAAAGGTCACATGCATTCAAACACTAACGAGAACTATGGTTTTACCACCACAGTTCCCATCCCTAATGCTGTGATCTTCAGAAGAACCTGATCCCTTTAGAAACAGAAACAAAGAGTCTCAAAAAATGTACCTTAAGTATAGTATATCTGCAACATTTACTTCTATTTAATTAGGGGTTCCAGGGAAGAATCAAGAAATAGCCATTCAGTTGATACTTTTATCCTGGGCTAGCAAAGTACCTTAAAAAGGAACCATTTAAATTGAGACTTTGAATCAGTAGTTACTCAAACAAGTTGCTTTAAGGTATATTTTGAAAATAACTGGTGGGGCACAGTGGCTCACACCTGTAATCTCAACACTTTCAGAGGCCAAGGAGGGAGAACTGCTTGAGCCCAGGAGTTCAAGATCAACGAGGCCAACATAATAAGACCCCATCTTTAAAAAAATAAAAATAAGACTGGGTGCGGTGGCCCACGCCAGTAATCCCAGCACTTTGGGAGGCTGAGGCGGGTGATCACCTGAGGTCAGGAGTTCAAGACCAGCCTGGCCAACGTGGTGAAACCCTGTCTCTACTAAGAATACAAATATTGGCCAGGCGAGGTGGTGCATGCCTGTGGTTCTAGCTACTGGGGAGGCTTGAGACAGGAGAATTGCTTGAACCTGGGAAGTGGGCATTGCAGTGAACTGAGATCGCGCCACTGCACTCCAGCTTGGGCAACAGAGCAAGCCTTCATCTAAAATAAAATAAAATAAAATAAAAATAAATTTATGCTTGGAGTGGTGGCTCACGCCTGTAAACCCAGCATTTTGGGAGGCTGAGGCGGGAGGCCTGCTTGAGCTCAGGAGTTTGAGACCATTCTGGGCAACATAGTGAAACCCTGTCTCCACAAAAAATACAAAAATTAGCCGGGCAGGGTGGTAGGTATCTGTGGTCCCAGCTACTTGGGTGGCTGAGGTAAGAGGATCACTTGAACCCAGAAGATGAGGCCGCAGTGAGCCAAGACTGCACCACTGCACTTCAGCCTGGGTGACAGAGCAAGACCCTGTTTCCAATAAATAAATGTAAAAGTTTTTTTAAAAATAAAATTTAAAAAATAGCCAGCATGGTGGTATGCACCTGTAGTCCCAGCTACTTGGGGGCTGAAGTGGAAGGACTGCTTAAGCCCAGGAGGTCAAGGCTATAAGTAAGCCATAATCATGCCACTGCACATTCAAGCCTGGGCGACAGAATAAGACTCTGTCTCAAAGAAGGAAAAAAAAAAAAAAACAAAAAAAAAACAACCACTTGCCAGGCATGGTGGCTCACGCCTGTAATCCCAGCACTCTGGGAGGCTCAGGCAGGAGAACAGCTTCAGGCCCCAAGTTTGAGACCAGCCTGGGCAAAAGAGAGACCATCATTTTGTTTTTTAAATTAAAAAAAAAAAAAGTACACATAAAACAAAGCCAATTAATGGGCAATAGGTCACATGTTCCTTTTCAGAAATGTTTTTATAATATGGCAAATCCTTTAAGTTTACAATAATACAACTAAAATAGCATGTTTTCAAAACACTATTCCATGCAGTTATTTATCAGTGGTTCCACATATATTCATCCCTTCATTTTGAAAAGTGTTTTAGAAAGTTTGTAAATTACCAAAAAAAAAAAAAAAAAAAAAAAAAAAAAGGACCAAAAATTTTAAACATAGATGCCAAGGAACAAAA